>LR812527.1:39743851-39884252 GCA_903798195.1 Danio kyathit | reverse complement strand
GCAAAAAAAAAAAATTACAAAGAGAGTAAGAGAGAGGAGAGCTGGGCAATGTCTGGGTCTCATTTAGTGGATAGTAATGTGATTAGCATTGTTTAGTTTTCACAGCTTCAGTCGGTCCCTCTTAAGACCATGGGAAATAGTTTTGTTTGAGAGTTTGTGTGTGTGGATGTGTTTTGTATCTATTCGTGGCACACTCTTGCTGTTGTTTCTTTTTTGGTCAGGTTCATGTCCTGCGGTCGGATGTGTTGAATATATACATTTGCACAAGGGATGTGCGTTGGCTGCACATGCTCACGAGAAGTGCGTGTTGAAATGTGTTTACGGACGTGTGCAGTGTTTGGAAGATGGTTAATAATGCAATGAGCGCAGGGTCCAGTTTACATGTTCTGCGCATCTTGACAATGATTGCAACATCTGGAAATAAATAGAGCGGAGGGCATAATAGATTCAGCTAATTCATTTTTAATAGCACACTGTGGTTCTTGGAAAAAAAATTTACCACCCTCAGTAGATGCCACTGCCAGTGTTTATTCTGACCTTGATCTGCAAGCTTATTTAACTTGAGTATAATTTAAACACTTAATTTAAAGTGTCTTTCTAATATTAGCTGTCATGCAGTAATACAAGTGTTTGTGAATATGAAGTGTCTGTAAAGTTTTAAACTGATCAACAAATAATAATGATACAGTACATTTTTCAGAGATGAACCATCAGCAATTCCAGTTTTTCTTCAATAACCTGTAAAGCGCTAGCCTAGGCTATGCCAGCCTGTCTTTTGCACATTTACAAAAACTCATATTATAATCATTGAAGCTTCAAAAAAAATCTGTAACTTACTATTTTATTTAGTGAGAATTTGCAAGAACACAGAATTGCAATTACACTCAACAAACATTTTCAGCAGTAACTAATTTGAACGCTTCTGATTTTGAATGTTTTTTTTATTAGCTCAACAGAAAGGAGTGTGATTGGCTGTTATTCTATGAACTTCTGAGCTTAAATAATGCATGTGAATATTGTTATTTTGAACCACAAAGACTTTCAAGAAATGAATAGAAATGGTTCAATAATGAAAACAAATTCAGCTTTTGTGTTTTAGTGTAAAAAAAAAAAGTGGCATGAGTAAATAATGACAATTTTAATATTTGCATGAACTGTCCCCTACTTAAAATAGGAAGCCACGCATGTCCCTTCACCCAGGTCAGTGCAGGACGGCCTTAGTTACCTGGACTATTTACAAAACAATCAGATGGCTTCGTTCAGAAATATGACTTTGTCTCACAGTGACACCCCGATAACAGATTACTCTTCAGTCATAAATGCTCGTCTCTTCCTTTACACAATGAGAGGCATTTATAACAGTCAATTTGGGTTAATCATACAATCATTGACTTGTGTTTATGACGGCCCATTAATGGAGGTGGTGGTGGTGGGGGGGGGGGGGGGGGGGGGGGGGGGGGGGGGTGGACGTAATTGTCAGAGACTGTGATGCGCTAGACGAACGCCTGCTTCCTATATATGTTCCTTGGTTGTAAAAGAGCCACAGGCGCCCCTTTGGCCCACGGTTATTGGTTCGGCCCTCAGTATGTATTTTAGGTGCTTCTTCCTGACCTGATAAGTATTTAATAGATAAAGTCTTATCATTGGTGCCTTGTTCCTTGCTGTCTGCTTTTATAACCGAAGCACCACAGAAAATGAGAAGAGGACAAAGGCCTCCAAAACGTATGATTTCCGAATTGTTTGTTGCAATAACCCACAGGTGGTGTAAATAATTTTCGTAAATGACAAATAGATGACTCATTTCCTACTACGCTTCCTTGTCAATTAAACATTGTATAATCATGTCTTTCGTCATATGCGGTAGATCGCCTACCTCAATCCACTCTTTCTAATCACTTTCAATCATCATGTTTCGTGCCGCAAGTGGGTCCTGGTGTGATGATGTCATGCCAGCTTTGGTTCTGGTTTGGTTTGGTGCCTGCTCAATGGAGTGAAGCCCCACCTAACTTATTCTCTCATTGAGATTTCATTACAGCCATCATTAACATGAGGCCATCTCTGATGATGTCATGGAAATATGCTACACAAATTTGCAGCACAATGAGATCAAGTGGGGTTAATTGACCACCTCTACCCCTCTCTCTCTTCACAGGCATCATTAAGGTGGGCCGCTGGAACCCCCTGCCCATCCATTACCTGACAGATGCTCCAGAGGCAACAGTAGCTGATATGTTGCTGGACGTTTACCACATGGTCACACTGCGCATCCAGCTACAGAGGTAAGAAACCACAGAGCACACTTCAAAATAAGTGCTATTTATAACTGTAGTTCCTTGGTACAGCAACCTAGGTGTCCTCTGCATATCAAAAAACTTCATGATGTTTTCGTGTGAATTTTGGAAGTAGATAATATGTAATATTATTATAATATATACAATTTAAAACAGCGTCCAATTATAATGACGACGATGATTATTATTATTATTATTATTATTATTATTATTATTATTATTATTGATAATAAGCAGCTAGCTCTCTGCAACTCTCACATGGTCGCCCACTGAAGCTAAGCAGGGCTGCGTCCGGTCAGTACATGGATGGGAGACCACATGGGAAAGCTAGGTTGCTGCCGGAAGTGGTGTTAGTGAGACCAGCAGGGGGTGCTCAACCTGCAGTCAGTGTGGGTCCTAATGCCCCAGTATATTGATGCGGACTCTATACTGCTCAGTGAGTGCCGTCTTTCGTCTTTTCATCCTCTGTCCCTCAAGGCCTCCTAGCCATCCCCATATCATAATTGGTTTCATTACTCTGTCCTCTCCACCAATCAGCTGGTGTGTGGTGTGCGGTTTGGCGCAATATGGCTGCCGTCATGTCATCCAGGTGGATGCTGCACACTGGTGGTGGATGAGGAGATTCTCCCCAAAAATGTGTAAAGCGCTTTGAGTGTCTAGAAAAGCGCTATATAAATGTAAGGAATTATTATTATTATTATTATTATTAATGAAAGTACAAATAACACATTTAAAGCACAGTCTTTACTGTAAAGGACATGTTTTAAAACCGGTTGTATTATAACATCATGTTTCAAAACCATTTGAATTGTAACATTGTTTATTTAAATTTTTTTTTCTTTGGTTCTTTCCTGATGATTGGTCCTGACTGGTGTTTTACAGCATTAATGCCATTAAGGGAAATTAAAGACCCAATCCCAATTCTATTTTGGTACCCCTTCCCCTTCCCCTTGGCCCTTGAAAAGAGTGTGAAGGGAAGGGGCTTCAAAATTTACCACTAAGAAATGGGACAGCACTACAGCACCTGCACACGTCATCACATGTCATCGCGACTGCTGTAGTCATCGCGATCACGACTGCTGTAGTTATTCCAGTTTCATTATTTTTTGGTATTTATCTTAAGGATATCACTGGAGTCATATATCATCTTATTATAACAATATGGCAATAAGCTTGTAACTGTACTGTGCATTTACACTGTGGCCATATTCATGTAAACACACAAAACAACATTAACATTATACCAGACACTGTAAAAAGGTCATTCACAGCCACTAGACGTTTCTGACAGGGTATTCGAGTGTCATCAAGTGTCAGAATGTTGTGGGACTACTATATAGGAGTTATTATTAGAGATTATAGATAGTGAATTTTTTATTTTTTTTATTTTTTAAAGGTTAAAACATGAACACCGCAATGAATATATTAAAACGCATGCTTGTTTGTTATAAAAATTCATAATAATGACAAAAAATACTAATTTGTGCATCTCCTGACTAGATATGGTGTATTCTGAAAAATTTCCGTACCCTTTGTTGGGGTAAGGGGAAGGGCTAAGGGGTAGAAATGGGATTGGGCCAAAATCATAATTTAAAAAAAATAAATATAAAAATTACATTTTGATAAAAATGTAATCTATAAACTATAAGGTAATAAAGTATTAGTTTTTAATAATAACTTATAACAGTTTATTAGAATATTCAATAATTTAATTTGATCAAAAGTGTATTTATTTTAATGAATTTTCTTTTTATCAATTATTTTATATATTTAATTATTGGTAATGTTTGTTTTTGTTATCCGTGCATTCAGGAAACACATAGGAAAGTTATACAGTTATATACTGTATATTACAGCATTGCAAGTGTCCACATGATTGGGGGATTATTTTGCTTATGTCAATGAATAAGTCAAGCAAGCCTCTAAAGCGCTGCGCACATATAAGTGCAGGAGATAGGCCAGGGTAAACTTTTTTCTGCACTTCTCAATGAGCCCTTTTATGCTCACTGATTACAGTTTACCCCTGGATGCTGAGGAGATAAACACAGGCTCCAAATGAGAAGATTGTAGTCATTGTGTAGTCATGTATATCTAGGTTTGTTTCTCTGTGTTTCCATGGTTATATTATTGTTGACCTGACCTGCTGCAGGCATTGAGGATGTTGGGTAATGAAGGGATGATTAATAATGAATTTATGGACGCAGCTTTGCTAAACTGGAGGACCTTCCATCTGAGCAGTGGAACCACGCAACAGTACGCAACGCCCTCAAAGAACTTCTCAAAGAGATGAACCAGAGCACACTGGCCAAAGAGTGTCCACTTTCACAGGTACAGTTACTTTTGAATCAAACACATTTAAAACATATACATCTGGTGCAACCATACCAAAACCAACAACATAATGCTTAAAAGTATTGATTAAATTTAATCAATTGCACTATGCTTGCAGATGTTCCAGTCAATGGCGTCAGTGCATGCTTGATGTAGCCAAAAGTGTCTTGGCATGTTTCATTCATCAGTTCAAAATTTAATCAGAAATTCCATGCATTCATGGGCCATTTGTTAAACCCAAAAATTACTTCACCATGATACAGTGTGTGTGTGTGTGTGTGAGTGTGTGTCTATGTGGGTGTGCATCTGCGATCCTTGCTGTGCTCATTTCCAAGTTAGCGAGCAATCTTGGAGATTTATGTATCTGCGCATGCTGTGTTTAAGTGGGACTCTGTGTGGGTGTTGATCCTCATATCAATTGTTTGCATATGTGTGTGGCTCTTCGTCTTTACTTATGTCACTGCGGCTCGAAGCTTGTCGCGGCGTTCGCTATCCGCTTTGCCTGGGTGGCTTTCCGCAGCAATGCGTTTTATAGGCCATTTATCATTGCAATTTTAAGATCCTGACCATGTGTGCTTATTTCCGTTATCTTCGGTCGTTATTCACGTTTTCCTTTTTACTGACCTCTTTTGTTTCTGTAACTTTTTCCAGAGTATGATCTCCTCGATAGTCAATAGTTCCTACTACGCTAATGTCTCAACTGCCAAGTGCCAAGAGTTTGGTCGCTGGTACAAGAAGTACAAAAAAATTAAAGGTAAGACTCATGTCCTTTTGGCTGTCCAACCAAAATATGATCTACATTCAGTTCTTTTTGTTACTATGACCTAAAAAATGCGTAAATGCTTAATTGACTAGTCATAGTTGCATCCAACGTTGCATAATGTGTGAGTATGAAGAACTTCTCATAAAGAACTGACTTTAAAACTTTTTAAAAGTATGCAGTACACAGTATGAATATGGGTAGTATGAATGAATTCCAGATACATCCACTACATCTGTCTGCCAAGTTTGTCATTGTCATGTGGCCTACAGTTCCATTTACATTGACTGCCAAATCCTTATGGGTTAGTAAAGTGTCCAGTGTATGCACACTTCAGAATCTCCAGAAGAAGTGGGTCATCAAGGCCCTTTACACTTACTGTTAAAAAATTAGACGTAATGTTTACACAGTTTTTTTTGTCGACTCTGTGTGGAAGTAGGCATACAGTATATGGGGGCAGGGAATGCAGGTTTCTAACCTGTAGTGAGGTGTTCAGGGTCATGAAGTCTTGACGTATTAGCTGCATTGTATACATTGTATCTTAATGGCTCTTTTTACACAAGATGGGGTAACTTAATCTTCTTTGTAGCCTAATGGAAACCACTGTTCCTTCCCCAAAAATGCTGCAGGGGGTCTTCCAGCGGCAGGTCCTATAGGGAGTCGTCCCACAGCTCCGCTGTTTAAGCCTCTTAGCATCCAAATGCCTGTGACAATTTTCCTCCTCTTGTTGCCCCTTCAAAAAGTGAAATAATTACACAGCAGGACAGATCAAAGTAGGGACTAAACCCCAAGTGCAGTGAGAGAGAGCGCCAACAAAGAATAAAGCGATCCTCGGTATGCTGACAGAGTAAGTGGTGTTGAGTTACACCGAGCCCCCTCCATTAGTTCTGCTGTTTGCCTCCCAGAGCTAAACACTCAGCCCGCATTGCCAGATGTGTGTGCCAGTGCGGAGGGACTCCATTGGGTGACTCACGTGTCAGTCATACAGTTGTAAGCCAGAGTTGTAAAACTGTCTATTCATGAAAGAACATTATTGTTTCATCGTGAGCATGATTGAGTTAATGAATGCTTTTGTCACTTACCATGAGTTCCTTGTGTCTGTTTTAGGCGATTATTTGTGGCAAGGACGGGAGGGCTCGGAAATCAAGGGTAAGCTCTGATGTATTTTTGGGGAAAGGACTGACTTTGATTTCTTAACTAGAACAGTAGTGAGTTTGTTCTGGTGCCTCATACACATCTTTATCCCTCTATAGTTGAACGGGACAATCTCGCAGACTTCTGTGTATTAGCCCAGCGTCCACCTCCTCACCTTACTGCACTGGGACAACTCGGCCCATTGAACAGCGCTGGCTCTCTGGTGAAAGGCAACTCGGGAGAACCTCAGAATTCAGCCCAGTCTCAGCCTCCATCTCAAGGGCAGCCACAGCCACCATCATCTCTTGGCCAGCTTCATCACAGTCCTCCACTAAGGGCACAGGTGCCTCCTCCACCACCTCCTGCCGCCCTGCAGCCTCTTTTGGCACCTGGAGGGCTCCTCTCACCGCAGCTCAGTCCACAGCTGGTCCGGCAGCAGTTGGCCATGGCTCATCTTATCAACCAGCAGCTGGCCGTCAGCCGCCTTCTGCATCAGCACCCACAGGCTCTTAACCAGCAGTTTCTCAATCACCCACCCATCCCTCGGCCTAGCAAGTCTGTGGGCCCTGGAGAGCCCGGTTCCAACCCCTCGGCTGCAGAAGTGTCCTCTGATATCTACCAACTTGTACGAGATGAGCTGAAAAGGGCCAGTGTTTCACAAGCAGTGTTTGCTCGAGTTGCCTTCAATCGTACACAGGTATAGTTCAAACTTCAAGGTGGAGAATATTGTATCTATATTCTGGACAATTTTAACAATTTTAATGATTGTAATGCACATTTTATTTGTCTATTAAGTAAATTAATTTAAATAAGACTGACTTGTTAGTCAACATTTTTTCAGTTGTTGTTGCCAAAGCAAGCAAAAAAAAATAATTTCTATCCACAGAATTGTTGTTAAAAGTAACATTGACTATTTTATTTTTACAAAGAACATTATTTTTAATTTATTATAAAGTTTTAATTTTACTTTTTTTTTTGTTAACAACTGTTAATTGACTTTAAAACAAGTGCAAATTTAAAACCCACTCCCGCCCTCCCAACTTCAAAAGATAAATAAATAAAAATAAATAAACAAATAAAATAATTTTTACAAAGAAAATTTACAAAGATTTTCAAAAGGTTGACACAACATCAAAAGCTGAATGCCACATACGGACAGTTTTCGCATTAGCACCATGTATACGAGAAGTTGAGAGTTCCATCGAGAGAATGTCCAACACATACACAGTCCAGGTTCGTCTGTCCATTGTGTGAGGAGGATTCCTGCGGTTGACCAGCAATTTTTGTTTGCTGCTGTGAGAGCAGTCAACAGAAGACATCTTTGTTGAACGAACAAAGTAAGGTCCCAAAAGTCATTCATGAAAAAATGGCGTGGAGTCAAACATATCTCAGTTCCCAACAAATATGATAGATCCTGTGAGAGGCCGTGAGAGTCCAGAAAGGTGAGAGAGAGGGACATTCCCAAAAAAAAGTTAAAAAAAAAAGTGCGGTAACACTTTATTTTGATGGTCCATTTGAGTATTAGTAGACTGTCTGCTTAATATCTGTTGATATTGCTCCTTCAACAGACATTTAACTCACTTTAAGAAACTTAGCAAGTACATGTCAACTTACACTAACCCTAACCCCAACCTAACAGTCTACTTATAATCTAATGAGAATTAGTTGGCATGTAGATGCAATGTAACTTAATTTCAACAAATGGACCATCAAAATAAAGTGTGACAAAAAGTGCCTAAAGATTCTTGTAAACAGAGATTACAGTTAGAAGAAGAGATGAGAGATTCATATAAAAACGTTTATTTGGAATCAAGTAGAACCGATGCAGTAATTTCCAATGAATAATTTGGTGATTAGGATTTTTAGAAGACAATTTAAACATCTCCCTTACCTGATCTGAAAATAAAACCTATACATCCTCATTAAGGTCCTTAGCCCAAACAGTTTTAATAGCTAGAGGTTTGTATGAATGCTTAAGAAGAAAGAGATAGATAACTGAAGCAGAGGAGGGAGATTTGTCAAAAGGAAGGATTAATTTACTGTCGTACTGTTTATTTCAAAGATTATTCAGTTCAGTTTGTCATACAACTAAAATGTATGCATGCTACAAATAGACCAAACACAGACATTAATAATGAAAAAAAAAAATAATATCAGCAAAAAAATTTAATATATCTGTCGAACTAAATATTTGTCATATATTTTATAGGTTTATTGCTTTGGCCTAGTCATTATCCCATGCACAGACCAAATCATATACAACTCGGTTTGAGCCTGTCAGCATGAATGCCTGGTATCCAGAGACTGAATCCTCACATACACCCTCTCAGCAGCAAACACACCTGGTGAATTCACAGAGTTACTGCAGGTCCAAATTATGTTCAATTACATCCAACATAGTGCACAGTCGATTAGAGAGTGGGTGGAGGCTTACATGCTGCAGGTGAAGTAAGAGAAAAAAAACTGAGCCATCCTCTGCGCTTTCTTATGTGTTTATGTGTGTTCACCAGGGCCTGTTATCAGAGATATTGCGAAAAGAAGAAGACCCGCGTTCAGCCTCTCAGTCCTTGCTGGTGAACCTCAAAGCAATGCAGAACTTCCTAAACTTACCTGAGAGTGAGAGGGACCGCATTTACCAGGAAGAGCGAGAACGCAGTATGAACCCCCCTGTGAGTCTGCCTCCAAGCACCAACCCCAGTCCTGGGGCCGTCCGCCTCTCTCAGGTACCCTATTCCCCACCTTCGTCCCCATACACGTCCCTTTTCCCCATTGCATCTATGTTTGTATGTTAAACTGGGTGTAGAAATACCTGAAAGCTTTTGTTGTGTCTGATTCCCAATTGTTTATCTGTACGCCTGTGAGATTGCTTTTGTTTCTGTCTGGATTCATGCGATCTGTTTACTTGTTTGGTTTGGCTCACAGTTTGTTGTTTTCTTAGTAATCCGAATCAGGATGTTACAAAGCTAGGTTTTGCAAGAACTGAGTTTAGCAAAGGCTGGAATACTCTACTCAGAATATAAAACACAACATATCACACGCATCCCTACTTTATAAATAGTTTGAAAATATCAAAATTTCACATAATTTAGAGCTCAGCAAACACAAAAATGTGCATCTTGTTGCTAGGCTGTAAATTACCTATTAAAACAGTAAGACAAAAAGCCAAATATATTTGAATATCACCAAAATAGCTTTGTGTCTTTAAATAAAGGTTGCAGTGACAATAAGAAAAGTTGCTAAATTTGGTGACAGTATTCCCAGACTGGTAACAGTGCTCATGAGCTCAGCTCTGACAATATCAAATGTTTAATATTCTCAGAATGTATGGAGTCAAGCAAAAAAAATCATATACTGTATACTAAATACTATACAGTATTTGAAACTCATACTTATCAAACTATTTCATTCACTATTATTAAAAAGTATTTTATATAGTACAAATGTGTATAGTGAATTATGGCATCAGTTAGTCACTTTACTTCCTCTCATATGCATAGATCTTTTCCTGTGGCCTCATGAGGCAGTATGAATGTCCACTGATGCACATTTAATAATCTTTCTGGCACGTTTCCTCTACTGTTTTTGTGACTACTATGAATTGTAGAGGAAGCACTACTCACCTCAAATGCAGTTTTTTGGTTTTTGATATCGTATAGAAGTAGGAATGTACAGATGTGATTTTATATGAAAAAAATTTCAACACTGTCTACCCAAAATCTGAAGACTCATCCACACTGCAAATAAGGGTACAAATCTATAAAAAAAAAGTCAAGTAGTGTGTTCCAGCCTTAAGTCATACAAAAAATATATATATCTTGTCTTTGAATGTTCAATGCGTGTTGAAAAGCAAAATATTGATAGTTTTGCAATAACCACACTGTCTTTAAAGCCCTCTAAGAGTCAAAATATCTTAAGTCTGTCTGCTACCTTTTTATTGCTATCTTCTCACCATGCCTCTCAATGCAGAAGGTGTGGGAGCGCAGCATCGATGAACAGTTAACCCCTGATGCGTGGGCATCTATTTGGAAGAATAAGACCAAAATTACAAACTCGGTGAGAATTACATCTGACTTCATTTCTTCATGTAGAGTGTTCCTCATAAGAAACCTTATCCTCATAAAAAAAACTTTGAGATCTGAGTAGTAATTATTTGTAGCCATGACACTTTTCTCAATTTGCTAATAAATGTTTAATAAGTCTAGCCACTGCAGAATGTCAAATTTATGCTATTTTTATTAAGGATTTTCAACTAAATCCATATTTGTTAGAGATTACATCTCTACACACACATTAAACTTTCAGGTCCACATGCTTTTGCCTTTGATTATCTAAAATGACAAAAGCAGGAAAGCATGGCTTTGCTCCTGTCATGGCATGTTTATATTAAATGACCTGGAACCTGGTGCGTGGACTTTCTAAAACGCTTGTATGAAGCGTATGAATGCGCCTGCTTTCAGCCTCAGAACCATTATGAATGAACCTACGTATGCAGATAATAAAAAATCCTTCTGATATGAGAACAAAGTTTTCATTCTTTGGTCTTTGGCAATGCGGTTGTGTATTATCATTACTATTATGTCTGTATATGTTTATCTTGCAATCGTTTTTACTGGGGAATGTGAGATTACTTGCCTGTGCCTGCATAGTAACTTCAAACACTAAATAGGAAAACACACCACTCTAAAATCAATATACCGGTCTTCAAACACATACTATAAAGAGTACAGATAGATACTTTAATGGTTTATCTGCTAAAGCCATAGTATGTTACAGGTACAAACAAGAGTCTGCAATATGATCCATGACTGTTATCTCATATTGTAATCTGTAGCAATTATGAATATTTATCTAACCAGTTTGTCTTTGTTTGTTACATTTACTTTTGACCGCTGGACCCTCACAGTGCAAGACTCCTAACCCTGACCTTCCTGTGAAACTGGAGCCACTGGTTAACATCACCTCAGCCATCTATGACGAAATCCAGCAGGAGATGAAACGGGCCAAAGTGTCTCAGGCGCTTTTTGCCAAGGTGGCAGCCAACAAGAGCCAGGTATGAAGCTTTTCAGTAATTATTTATCAATTTTTTCATATAAACCTGTCATGTTACCATCCTTTCATAGAACACAGTGCTAAAACATTACAGTAAAAAAAAATACTGTAATATATATAAAGAACGGAAATGGCTAAATATATCTTATATGCTTAGTGTTATTATTGCAGGTTAGGATATTTGAGGCACCTTTTTATTCTGAAAAGAATGTAAGTCTAAATGTCTTTTCTTAGTCAGCATAGTAGGGGAAGTCATAGTGTGCCTCAATGCAGACTTTATATCTGATTCTGGCGCGTCTCTCCAGTTGATAAACAAAAACATGAAGAGATAATGTCTTGCATTTATTTCCATCACTTACTTGCCATTCCAATCCTTCCAAAGGATCTTACTTTTTTTCTGAGCCTTTGTCAGTCTCTCTCCCGTCCCATGAGTCATAGCTTATGCTGTGATACGGACGTGCATTCAGTGATCCATGGATTAATCTGATTACTGTCCTCATACTCTTTTACATTGACACTTTGTTCCCAGATAGGTATTTGAAGCATACAGAACATTATGAATCGATATCATAGAAACAGAGAAATCTATGTTCCATGCTGACAGTAATTACAGTAATTATGAAAAGCACATCACAGGAATATAATTGTGCTTTTTTGTTTTTTCTTTTGTTCTGGTGTTGTGCGTCTATATATAAAACACACAGACTACTGTTTAAAATCATCCATGGAGATTTTTAATAAAGTAGATTAATTTAATTACAAAATATGACTTGTGCTATAATTCTCTTTTAAATAAATATTTTCCCAGTTTTTAATTGATCAAAGAATACTGAAAAAATGTATCACAGTTTCTAAAAATATAATAATGGTAATATATGTTGAGCACAATACTAGCATACTAAATTGATTTCTTAAACTTAAATTGGAATATTATTTCACAATATTAGAAGTTTGTGATATTACTGTATCATTCATTTCTTTGTTTTCCTTCAGCTTAGTTCCTTATAGAGCTGTCACGACACTAGAATTCAGTACCAATCAATACTGAAGTTTTAAAAACGTCCATTTTCCCCTAACATTTGAGAGCTACTGAGCACGTCCTTGAACAGCGCAGATTTGCCATTGTGTTTACGTGCTCAACAGAAATTACTGTGATTGGCTGTGAAGGTCATCAGTTCACCCGAATACACCGCTCTTTACTTAGTGTAACCACAGATACAGGTACACAGGAGTGTTTTAAAGTCACGTCGATCAGCTGGTTATGTCTATAAGCTGACATACGAGTGATCCCCTGATGAATCGCAGTGGAATGAACTGCCAACTTATCCAGCATATGTTTTACGTGGCGGATGCCCTTCCAGCCGCAACCCAGTACTGTGAAACATCCATATTCACTCACATTCACACACTCATACACTACGGCCAATTTAGTTCATCCAATTCACTTATAGTGCATGTCTTTGGACTGTTGGGGAACATGCAAACTTCACACAGAAATGCCAACTAGTCCAGCCGGGACTCGAACCAGTGACCTTCTTGCTGTGAGGTGACAGTGCTAACCACAGAGCCACTGTGCCACCCCCAATATTACTGTATTTGTCATCAAATTAATATAGACGTAATGTAAAATATGGTACATTTATATATTGACAGACAGTTACACTGTAAAAAAAAGTTGACTCAACTTAAACTTAAATTTAACTTAAACTTTTGGGGGCAACAAACTTCAGGACATTTTTGAGTTTATTCATTTTTGGGTTGAAAGTGTCCTGAAGTATGCTGCCTTAGAATTTTAAGTAGAGTCAACTTTGTTTTTTTTTACAGTATAGCTGACAATATTACTGCCAAGGACAACAGCAATGCATTTACTTAAAACAAGCTAAAAATGCATGGCATTCATTTCAGAGTGTTGATAAAGATTTTTTTTACAGCTACTGGCCCATTTGTTTGTCTCTGTCTCATTTAGATCAAAGAGGGATAATTGATTTAGTCAAATATGATCCCGCTCCCAGCTGCGCCTAATTCTTACCATGTAATAGCCTGAGAGAGCTTCGGTATCTGCTTCTTGCTTTGCTAAAAATCTCTGCATTATTGCGGCCTGGATTTGCAGGTGTGACCACATCATCTAGAGGCATGTGTTCGGGGCGTCTTCGCATGTTTGCGTGTGTGAGATGTGTCAGCGAAGTGCTGCTCTGGCAGTGTGTGTATGAATGAACGAATGTGTGTGTGACAGATGCGGTCAGGTCTCGCAGGTCTGGGGTCGGGTGGGGGGGTCACGGCCGAACGCGTCCATCTGCTGCAGCTGGCCAGGAGGAGCTGAGGGAGAACCACAGAGAGACAGAGATGCGCAGGTCATTAACAATGTGTGCTGGAAGAGCTTGACTGCACACAACAGCTGGTGTCAAAGACTGGCCCAGTCTAGCAGAGATAATCAAATCTTCCTAATCTCCAAGCATTTCACTCTCGCTTTCACACACTCTCAGCTCTCTCAATGCACTTCTGATGCTTTGTGGTGCTACTTGTTTACTGTGAAGTAAACTTTACAATAATAGCATAAACAAGGGGTGAGTTGTCGTTACACATCCCATTGTGCACATAATATCCTGTCCTCGTCAAAAATTTTATGTTCGTTAAATTAATGCCCATAAAAGAGAAGGAAGTGCCTATAGACTGTCTATAGACACACGTATGTTTTGTGACACTAAATGTTTTTTTGCCTATCAGAAATTTTCTATTTCTTATTGACAGAGATGATAATGAGCTAATGACTTCTTGCATTCATTTATTTTTCGGCTTAGTCCCTTTATTAATCAGGGGACGCCACAGCGGAATGAACCGCCAACTTATCCAGCACATGTTTTACGCAGTGGATACCCTTCCAGCCACAACCCAACACTGGGAAACACCCACACACTCTTGCACACACCCACTTATACTACGGCCAATTTATTCAGTTGACCTGTACCGCATGTCTTTTGTCTGTGGCGGAAACCGGAGCACCCGGAGGAAACCCACGCAAACACAGGGAAAACATGCAAACTTCACACAGAAATGCCAACTGGCCCAGCCGTAACTCGAATCAGCGACCTTCTTGCTGTGAGGCGATTGTGCTACCCACTGTGCCACCGTGCTGCTCAAGCTAATGACTTGTTTTTAAAAAAAATAGGAATCGTAGAGGATGCAAGGTTTATTCTTTCCTATTACTATAGAAAAGCCTATGCAAGGCATAATGTTTTCAGAGTGCTTAATTTTGAATAAAATGTAGTATCCTTTTAGTTGACAGTCATATAAACATTCACAACGCTATCTAGGTAATCAGAGTTTCAAAGTGACAATTTGAGAGCCCATTCATTTACAGTTTACATATTGCAAACTCATATTTGTATTAACACCAATGACATATGGAAGCAGGATTTATTTTTAATGGGCTTGTGATTACAATGTTATAGCTAGATCACTAGATCTAGTGATCATTGTTGGATCTGTATTTCAAGCAAATCAGTTGTTTTGCATTAGACGTTTTTGACGTCTACCCATTATCCTTTGTTTTATATTGTTTACATCCCACAGTTGAAGTCAGAATTATTAGCCCCCCTTTGATTTATTTATTTTTTTTCATATTTCCCAAATGATGTTTAACAGAGCAAGGAAATTTTCACAGTATGTCTGATAATATTTTTTTCTCCTGGAGAAAGTCTCATTTGTTTTATTTCAGCTAGAACAAAAGCAGTTTTTAATTTTTTAAAAACCATTTTAAGGTCAAAATTATTAGCCCCTTGAAGCTATATATTTTTTTTTTTTGATAGTCTACAGAACAAATCATCATTATACAATAACTTGCCTAATTACCCTAATCTGCATAGCTAACCTATATAACCTAGCTAAGCCTTTAAATATCACTTCAAGCTGTATAGAAGTGTCTTGAAAAAAATCTAGTAAAATATTATTTACTGTCATCATGGCAAAGATTAAATAAATCAGTTATTAGAAATGAATTATTAAAACTATTATCTTTAGAAATGTGTTGAAAAAATCTTCTCTCTGTTAAACAGAAATTGGGGAAAAAAATAAACAGCGGGGCTAATAATTCAGGGGGGCTAATAATTCTGACTTCCACTGTATGTATGTATGTATGTATGTATGTATGTATGTATGTATGTATGTATGTATGTATGTATGTATGTATGTATGTATGTATGTATGTATGTATGTGTATATGTATATGTATATGTATATATATATATGTATGTATGTGTGCATATATATATATATATATATATATATATATATATATATATATATATATATATATATATATATATATATATATATATATATATATATATATATGCATACATACATACATGCATACATACATGCATACATACATACATATATATATATATATATATATATATATATTAAGGGTGTAACGATACGCGTATTCGTATCGAACCGTTCGGTACGAGGCTTTCGGTTCGGTACGCATACGAACCGAACGATTCAGACAAATATAATGTTTTCAGTGGAACAATGCTCAACAAGGCATCCCATGATGTGACAGGCAACATCTGCCTTCCCCGCCCACCTCCAGTCAGGCACACACTGCACTCAGGGTCGGAGTAAGCTCAATTGGCGCTCAAACCGATAGTTATGCCGCTTTCAATCCGAAAAAGCCGGCGGAGCTGGGTGTTGAGATGATGCGGGGTTTGTCCCGGACAAAAGCGAAGACCGAGGGGCGCTGAGATGATGCAGGGTTTGTTCCGGACGAAAGCGAAAGGGTGGAAACGCGCCGCGGACTGACTGCACTGCAGCTAGCAAAATGGCTAGTAGCTAACATTAATGTAATCCTCCTATAACCAACAACGGGTCTGGCGTTTGGGAGCACTTTGCTTATTCCTGCTTTCAGATCCACTGAGATGGCAGGTGACGGTCAAATCAAGCAGATCCCGGTTGTATCCCCATGTGCTGCCGTTAATCCGTGAGTCAGGTAATCAAAAAATAGGTCGCATGATATTTAAGTATAAGTGGGTCACGCGTGGGTAAGATCAATTATTGGTGATGCAAACTTTAACTATTTACTCTAAAATATTAAGGTGTTTCAAGCAATCTTGACAGACTGGCACAACTATGCTTTAAAAAAAAAAATCGCTCGTCACGGCTATATGCGGTGAACATCTCCGTTTTCACAGGTTTCTGAGTTTTCTCATCATCAATCACTTTCAGTCTGGGAACATGTTCAGTGCTGCGAATTTTGTTTTAAGCCTGTCCTGCAATATCATGTATTGAGGAGGATATAGTCAAAGATATTGCAGAGAGCTGAGATCTACAGTATGGCGACTTTAAAGGTGATATTTAGCTTGTTTCGCATTAATGTAGATATATTACATGTTTTAATTACATTATTGAATAAAATGAATAGCATTATTATTTTTAATCATCATCATTAATAATAAATAAACTAAAAATAATTTGACAGCTTCAGCTGTTCACATCAACATGACCGGCACTTTCAGACTTCAGCACCACATGTCTTTAGCATGAATTGAAATCGACTTTCCCTCCTAAAGGAAAAAATACAATCATTTTTAAAATTGCAATGCGATTAGTCATGTATTCGCAATTTCACATAAATCAGCATGCGAAAATTTAAATAGCCTATTTCCATTGCGCTCTCTCTCTCTCTCAGCAGCAGTTCACGCGCTCTGGATAAGCGCACTACACAGCCACATCTTGTAGCAAATTAATTTGCAACTTTGTTGTATAACAAATAGGCTAAATAACAACATTTAATTAACAAACAAATGAAATAAAATTATTTGTAAAAATGAATCTACAGAAAAAAGAAAATGAAAAGAACTGAAACCAGCTCAAATGTTCTGTTCTGGAATAACAGGTGTTGCGATCAAATTAATTCGATGGAATAATTAACACAGACAGGCGCATTTTTCAGAAATATATATAGCCTATTTTATTTTATTTAAAAATATGTTAGGCCTATATTTATTATATATATATATTTTAAATAGCCTATATTAAATTACCATTCATTTTGGCTTTAACGAATTATTGAACAGATTATTAATAACTTATCAAAAACATTTACTGAGCTCAGTGTCGGCCGTCACCGGATAAAGTCCAATCTTTCTTTAATTTTTTGGACTTTTGTTTGAAAGCTTAGTGGCATTGTAGAGGTCCAATTTACTGTTGTTTGATTTAAATTATAGCCTATATATGCGCCGATAAACAAGTCAAAGGAATGAGTGAATTAATAAAGTTATTCTTAAATGTCGATATTGTTTTTACTCAAAAAAAAAAACAAATGTTTTATAAAAATAAAATTAGCAATTTTCATAATTTATACGATTCAGTTAAATATAAGTTGGACATTTATGGGGCCATGTAACATGTTTTTGTGTTTGTTTTTTTGTTCTCGGTGATCTTTAATATATACTGGGTAGCTACGCAAAATATTTTCTAAAATGTCAAGCAGGAATTTGTCGATTAGCTTTAATTATGAAGACAAAGAAATATTAAAAATAACAAAAATAAAATGATAAAAAAAATACAAAGATAAAAAGAGCAGCATTTTGCTAAATATAATAGTCCTTTATATGCTTTAAATCCTGCTATGTGTTGTTTCATATTCGTTTTTATTTCACTTGATGCATTAGTTATTTAATGTTTGAAAGCTGAAAGAAATAACAGCCGTCCTTTAAATCATTATTTTACCATCAAAATGTAGTATATTTTATATTACTATAAACTTTTGATATAAAACCGCTGTGTAATTTAATTGATTGTTAAAAATGAAATAATTTTATGGCATAACAGTGTTTAGTAGTTGCTTTCGCTTTCGTTCTTCACGGAAGCTTTAACAGAAGCGTGTGCCGCATTCACCTCTGAAGTGGCTACTCAGCCTGTAGCCTAGTTTGGGATTTTTTCGTTGTGACGATTAAGCAAGGATCATAATGCATTGCATATTCAGCTCATTCTTCAGTAGCCTCAACACAGGCTGGTAGCCTAGATTTAAACGGATCGTTTATAAGAATGAGCGATTAATAGATTAATTGGTCGTTAATTTAAATGATCATTGATCACTGGATTTTGTAGAAACTGACATCCCTAGTTCAAAGTAAAAAAAAGAAAAGAAGAGAGATCATGCTTTTATGATGTTAGTTTTCATACAATAAAAAGATTTCAATCAGAGAAATCCTCTGGCTTTTTTCCTTTTTTTTTTTTTTTTTTTTTTGCTGTATCGAAAACATACCGAACCGTGACACCACTGTGTCGTATCGAACCGAACCGTGATTTTTGTGAACCGTTACACCCCTAATATATATATATATATATATATATATATATATATATATATATATATATATATATATATATATATATAATATATAAATATATATATATGTATGTATGTATGTATGTACATACACTGTAAACCCGGATTAGTTGACTTTACTAGATTGTTGCGCGGAAACCCGTTGCACGAAATAAGTTTAGTTTTTACATAAATTCAACTAAACAGGTTAAGCTGTATTAAAAGAAAATCTTTAGTGGGTGTAGAAGACAAATCAAATTTGGATTAGTAGTCTTTACTAAAAAGCATTAGTTCACATTACTAATTTTATAGAGAATATGTTTTGTAAAATGACTATTAAATTGAACACATCATATTAATAAAAAAAATGCTTTTATGCAATGATAATTGTTATATTTAGGTAATCTATTATAATTAAAAATAATACCACTGAAATTTTACAATTTTAAGCACAAAGAATCAAACAACTTTTCAATTGTTTTAATTTTTATTTTTGTTGAAGTTCTACAGAGGGCAACGCGATGTCGCAGTAGGTAGTGCTGTTGCCTCACAGCAAGAAAGTCGCTGGTTCGAGCCTCGGGTTGGTCAGTTGGCATTTCTGTGTGGAGTTTGCATGTTCTCCCCGTGTTCGTGTGGGTTTCCTCCGGGTGCTCCGGTTTCCCCCACAGTCCAAAGACATGTGCTATAGGGAAATTGGGTGAGCTAAAATTGTCCGTAGTGTATGTGTGTGAATGAGTTTGTATGGGTGTTTCCCAGTGATGGGTTGCAGCTGGGAGCGCATCCGCTGCGTAAAACATATACTGGATAAGTTGGCGGTTCATTCCACTGTAGTAGTCCAAAGAGAATGCACAGCTTTTGGCAAGTCTTTGAGGCTGTCCATCACAAGTTGTCCCTCAATGATTATCTTAACTGAGGCTTCTTCCGTGATAAGTAGGATTTCAAGGTGGTGGAATGACTGGATCATCAGAGTCCTACCAACAGAGAAGAACAGTTTTGTTTCTCATTACATAATCATTAATAATGTTAAACAAATAACTTTTTAATGACAGAGACACAAAAGACAATATGTGAATTGGTTTGCTTTAGTTACACTGCAAAAGGTTTATTTCATTCTACAATGTTAAATTTAGCATTTAATTATTGACCCTCATTCCCAATTTAACTATCAGACTTGTGTATCTTCATCTTTCCCTCAATTAAAAGTCACAAAGCCAATTTATCTTTAAATTGAAGTTCATTAAAAATCACAAAAGTCACAGGTATCATTAAAAATGACTTAAACTGTGTTCTGAAGATAAACAATGTTGTGGGTTGAATATATGATGACATGTTAGAGAGTTTGGAAAGATGTTTTGCTACCCTTAAGTTTCAAAGTTTTAAACTAAGTGTGAACCTTTCATAAAATATAAGGACCATGCATTAATGGAAAGAATTTTTCGTGGTCCTTTAAAATATCCTTTAAGACAATAAGTTACTTACAAAGCATGGTTTAAAGAAGTCTGCAGGCTTGTCCTCCAGGAGAATCAAAAGCACTTTTAGGACCTGATATCCGTAGGCTCTTGAGTCTGTTAATAAATAAATGAATAAATAAATAAAGTTGAACAATTGTATTAGACAAACAATATAGTAACACTTGGGAAATTTTCAATAATTTAACTGTTAAAAAAGAATGCAAATGTATAATGGACATGAACCAACCTTGATTTGCTGTAAAAGATCTGACAACAGCTCTCCAACATTCCTCCTCTTTGATTGAAAGATCTCAAATAAACAGACTGTGTCGATAAAACATTCCAGTAACACTTTATAATAACTACACACTATGAATCATTTACTAAGCATGAGCAAATAATGAATTTATTATTTGTTAGGCATTACCTCTACATTAATAAACGTTAGCAAGCAGTTTATAAATACAGCTGCAAATGCTGCTGTATTCTTGACTTACAACCACATTTATAATGTGCTTAATACTTGTACTTTCATAATTTGTTAAAAAACAAAATTTCATTACTAAATTAAGTATTAAATTATTTACAAACCAGTTATTTAAGAGTGGTTGGTGGTTTTTAAGATAATTCAGAATGAGTTAGTAAATGATTAATAAACTATTGAAATCAACGTTTATATATCTTATTATTCAGGCATGTAGTAATGGTTACTATGTATGTTAATAAATGATTTACTAATGCAACTTTTTCATTTGAAGTACAGTATCATTTATGTATCTTCAAACGAATAGGAATAAATAATATTGTTTCTGTACTTTTTCCCTGTTTAGAATATAACTGAGCCTTTAATTATCATTCATAAGGGATTTATAAAGCATAAATAGTCCTCACTTTAGATTAGGTCACAAAACGGGATGAAGTTGAGTTAATAAAGCATTTATTAACATACAAGTTAACTATTATGCCTGAATAATAAGAATTATAAATGTTAATTTCAATAGTTTATTAATCATTTACTAACTCATTCTGAATTATCTTAAAAAATAAAAATAACTTTTGTAAATAATGCAATACTTAATTTAGTATTGAAAAATAAATCACTACGATGTATGGAAGTACAATTATTAAGCACATTATAAATGTGTTTATAAGTCAAGAATACAGCATTTGTAGCTGCAGTTATAAACTGCTTACTAACGTTTATTAATGTAGAGTTAATGATTAACAGATAATAAATTCATTATTTGCTATTGCTTAGTAAATGGTTCATAGTGTGTAATTATTATAAAGTGTTACCAAATTCCTGCTTGAGGTTATTTTCCATTATTCTGCTGAACTTTAAGAACACCTGCAAAACAAGAGAAAATACAGAATATTAATATTTCTAAACTAAATCACTTAATAACAAAAAATGATACTTCAAATAAATAAAAAATAGGTCATGTTTTGCACAGCTTTGTTGTCCCATAAGTATGTGAAATAATAAAGTGACACAAAAGACTGTAAGCAACACTTAACAGTGAGATAAAGTAATAGATAAATGTTATTACATTCTTAAACATACCTGATCTACTGTATAAAGTGCAGGCCAGCGTAGCAGGATCAGGCTTATTGCAGGCTAAGACTCCACCACTTCTTTTTTCTAAGTGCACACATAAGGTCCATCTTTAAACGGCAAATAAGAAAGTTTAAGAAAAAAAAGTTCAGAAAAAGCTGCAAATATAATTGTACCTTTACTGTGAAAGTAAATCAATTTTGCTAGCGTTTGTCACCTCAACTTCAACACAGTTTAAGTAGCAATGTAAACTCGCCCCTTACACAAAAAAAAAATCACTCATGTAAAACTTTTAGCGCTATTAAAGATGTATTATATTTAGCGTTAGCCGCTAGCATGTGCTCATGCATGGACTCGTGCTATTATGAACCAACACGACGTGTAATAATTAGCCGATCACGGTTTACAGGGAACATGCTTTAAACAGTGAACATACAGAGAAACAGTAGATTACGTTAACTTTATAAACGGTGACTAGACAGAAAAGGCAAATGTATATGATAATAGTATAAACTAACTGTGAAGTGACAGGGAAAATAGCGCTAACTGACATATTCATTCTCAAATTTTGAATTCAGCATCAGTGTGGATTTTCAGTTATCATTTTTGTCAGAGGAACATATAAACTGATAAAAGCTTCTTTGCACACTTACCGTTTCATGTTGATTTCAAAAATCCGCGGTAACCCAGCATCCTAAAAGCTGCAGGCACTCACTGAGCGTTTTGCTCACGTCACCTCAGCCAATCAAGGCCCCTCCCCTCCCCAACAAAAACATAAGGAACGGAGTTGTCTCTGCTTAACATGATCAGTACACTCATTTTTTCTTCTGATTAGTGCAAATAGCTAATTTGATTTAGTAATGACACAATTTCTTAAAGAACAATAAATAATTAGTAATGATAACTTAAAATGTTTAATTAGCACAAAATCCGGGTTTACAGTGTACACAAACTGATTAAGTTAACTTAACACTTTTAACAAATTTATGTGGATTGAGCATAAAAAAATTAAGCTGTCCCAATGAAATCTCAAGAATTGTGTTGTTTCAGCTCATTTTAAATAAGTAATTTGAACGAGCAAAAAAATTTTTTTTGAGTATATATACAGTATATATATATATATGTGTGTGTGTGTGTGTGTGTGTGTGTGTGTGTGTGTGTGTGTGTGTGTGTGTGTGTGTGTGTGTGTGAACATAAATGTACATGTCTGTAATTTGTAATAGTTGGGGAAAATATGTGTAACATTATTACATTACTACATTTTTGCAATATTTAACATTTCTGTACATATATGACATATGTTTTTATATTTGTGAAGTTCTATCATGAACTTGTATGTCATAAATGTGATTTGGATATATTGCCATATATCAGATTTCTATTTGGGATTGACAAATGGTAAGGTTTCAATGTAGTTTTTCAGTTATGTGCTTAAAAATATCTAGATATTTAAAAAGTCAAAGCATATGCAAACAAGTATAATAAAATTGCTGTTGGGCAACATATACTTTGGGCAAAATATGTAATAAATCCTCTTTTTTTTAAAGGGATGGCTGTGTGAGCTGCTTCGCTGGAAAGAGAGTCCCAGCCCAGAGAACAGGACCCTCTGGGAGAACCTGTGCACTATCCGGAGGTTTCTAAGCCTTCCACAGACAGACAGGGATATGGTGTATGAGGAGGAGTCCCGTCATCACCACAGCGAACGGCTGCACACTGTACTACATCTGCCCACTGACCCTCAGGTGAGTTTTATAAACAACATCAAGCAAAATACAGGAGTTAAATGTGACATTTGTCCTGCAGGATGGTCAAATGATGTGACATGAAATGTTCCTTCATTCTGTCAAGATATACTGTAAATTCAATTCACGTTTATTTCTATATTGCTTTTACAATGTAGATTGTGTCAAAGTAGCTTAACATAGAGGTTCTAGTAAATTGAAGCTGTGTCAGTCCAGTTTGAATTTCAGTTTAGTGTGGTTTAAATTTCACTGCTGAAAGTCCAAACACAGAAGAGCAAGAGTAAATGCCAAAAACAGATATTCAAAATTCTGAAATAGTTTTGGTTCCAACACAATAAAAATGTGATCAGCGAGTGACACTGTGCAAAGTAAAGAACACCGAGGACTAAGAAAATAGACTAAGACTCTAATTTGTGCTGGAAAATAAATAAATTTGAAATAACAATAGAAATAATGCAAAACCTTACTAAATGCAATACTTAGTAAGTACAAGTGCATAATCAGGTCAGCTGAAAAAATACGACGTCCACACCTTTTCAATGCTATTGGTTTCACTTTGTGTAAATCCTGTCAATAGTTTTGTTAACAACAAAAGAGGTTTGGCTCAAGCTGTTATTAATCTGGTAAAACCTCTTTAAATTCAGTGTTTGAGATTACTATCTCTTTAAAAAAAATAGCCTGTTTAACCTTAACAGTAAAGGATTGTGGAATAAAAAAAAAACTATTATTTATTTACCCCAAATGTGTATAAGATTTTAGATAACAGTGGAAGAAAAGTGTTTTTCTCTTTAGATCACAGAAATGTGTGTTCATTGTATGCTTCTTTGAGGCTTCAATTTTAATATCAGCATCATTCATGCAGCATTCCTGCCAACATCTAATAACCCAGCACACCCCAACCTCTTTAATCACAAACACACACACACGCACACACAGAATTCCAAATAACACGCTACTGATTAAATGGACTTTCCCCTATGCCAGCCAGGGTCATTACAGAATAGACTGTGAACACACACTTCAGTATTAGACACACACACATCTACACACTAATACTTATATGTAAATACATGCACACATAAATCAACAAACCCTCGGATCAATGCTTTCCACCTTCTTTCAACCTACTCTTCTTTCTCACCCTGCCAGTAAAGCATTGGCGTTTAATCCACTCACAATGATCGCTGTTTATTAACATTTATTAACTTAAGTTGAGCGGCCGTATTAAGATTAAGCACTAACAAATGGAGACAGAGTGACTCTCTGTTACTGTCTCAGCCCATTACGTGTCTTTCTCTCTCGCTCGCTTTCTCTTTTATGTCAGTGGAATAAACAGACTGTTGGCAGCATGTGTGTGTGTGTAAATATACTCATTTATGTGTTTTGGGCGCAGAAGGAAATGCCCCATTAGGACACACCCTGACAGACAGTGCCACCACAGCCCTGATATTAATAATTACGGGAAGAGAAGGAACACACACACATACATATGCACATACACACACGCACATAATGACTCAAGGGAGTTCAATACAGTAAGTCTCTTTAGTAACTCCACACTCTGGCCATGAATTTTTGCACAACATTCGTCATAAAAATATACATTTCTTGAGGATAGTCAGTGAATTTAGTAAAAAACATGTACCAGATACCTTTTTTTATTGCTATTTATTTTCACTATGTACAGTGCTAAGCATAAATAAGTATACCCCTCACAAATATCTTATTTAAATTAATATTTTCTATAGGAAGCTTTACAATATTATCGTTGTGCATATACATTAGATTAGTCAGTACTGAAGCCAAATCTCGAGCTAATCTTACAAAATAACTTATGATAACAGTCCAAAAATTAGTAACCCAAATTTATGTGTTAGGGAAAAATATTAAATAACAATTAAAAAAAAAGCAGAATTCAAGAGAAACAAAAATATTCAAAAATTTTGTTGAAATTTACAGTTTGTTATTTTCCCCCAATATTTTTCATCAATTTAAATGTAATCTTTCGATTTCTGAAGATGTTAAAATATTATCTTAATAAATATATCTGTTTATTAAATCTGTTTTGTTCAAATGCACCCAAATATTTGACCTATATTCAATGAGAAATAGACAAAAATTTTCATTTTCAAAATGAGATGTACTCAGTTTTGCTGAGCACTGTATATACAGCATGTGTATACAAGTATTATATGACAAAAATGGGTAAACAATTCTTTAAAAAAACTAATTTTATAAAAATATGTTTTTTCTTGTATTTTTATTTTATTTTTAATTTACTAACAATGTGTGAAATTACACATTTTTATAAAATGAGTCTGTTTTTTATTTTAGTTTTTAAATATAATTTTTTTTAATCTAAAATATTTGGTTAATTTTGCATAAATTTACATAAATTTTATGTTGATTTAAAAAATAAGCATAGGATATGGCATTAGGATAATCACCATATTTATATCACCATATTTATATATATAATAGATAATACACTCCAATCTCAATATTACATCAATGATATTGGCTGGCAAATAGTTAATGCATTACATAAATGCACATTGGCATGAATTTTACTTTTTAGTCATAACCACGTGTAAAGTGTAAAGAGCAATTTTACCTTATTTTAATTGTAAAACAAAAACAAAAATCTAAAAATGCATTTAGGCAGAGGTTAAACACATGTATGTGTATTTATACAGGTATGTGTCTGTATAGTAACAATTAAAAGACCACTTCAAATTATATTGGGTTCGCTTGATCTGCCATATACAGTTGAAGTCAGAATTATTAGCCTCCTTGTGATTTTTTTTTTTCTTTTTTTAAATATTTCCCAAATTATGTTTCACAGAGCAAGGAAATTTTCACAGTATGTCTGACAATATTTTTTCTTCTGGAGAAAGTCTTATTTGTTTTATTTAAGCTAGAATAAAAGCAGTTTTTAATTTTTTAAAAAACATTTTAAGGTCAAACTTATTATCCCCTTTAAGATATATATTTTTTCGATAGTCTACAGAACAAACCATCATTATACAATAACTTGCCTAATTACCCTAACCTGCCTAGTTAACCTAATTAATCTAGTTAAACCTTTAAATGTCACTTTAAGCTGTATAGAAGTGTCTTGAAAAATATCTAGTAAAATATTATTTACTGTCATCATGGCAAAGATAAAAGAAATCAGTTATTAGAAATGAGTTATTAAAACTATTATGTTTAGAAATGTGTTGAAAAAATCTTCTCTCCGTTAAACAGAAATTTGGGAAAAATAAACTAATAATTCTGACTTCAACTGTACATATTTATGTGCAATATTTTAAAGTCTGAAAACAATGTTGACTTATTGCTATTTTGCACAAATAAATGCTCTAAATGATAATTTTCTTATTTAATATTATGAGCATTATCAGCCGTTTATGAAATTCAACACAACTGAACATTTTACTCAACATTTGTATTTGACAGTAATAAATCTAAAGTGTTCTCATAATTTTCTTGGGCTAATTTGTATATCATACATATATTTGGGACTACATTCAACGCGTGTGTGTGTGTGTGTGTGTGTGTGCGTGTGTTTCGTACTTGCATTAACAGTTAATGTAGATTCAGGACTACGTTCAACAGGTTTTTAACTAATATAATAAAAAAGAAAAATAAATAAATACACAATCATCCTTCTTGATCAGAATTCGCTGTTATAAGGAAAAAAATGCTTTCATATAATACAACAATAAACATTACAGTTTACTTCTTTCCATTTTTTTGTTTTAACCCAAGTCGCACACTCAAGACTCGAACATCCCAAGGCAGCTTAACACAATAATTAGGGTCAAATACAAAAATTAAACAGTCTGGAGTCATGTACTGTATGCCGTGATCTAACAGTGATGATGGAAGAAAGAAAGAAAAAAAAAACAATTATAAAAAACAGGGGAAGAAAAAAATATATATTTGCAGGACAAACTACATTAAAGACAAAAAACACCATGAAGTGGATACAAAGAGATATACAGATTATTTAACAGCAGGGTAATTCTTTCAGATTTTTAAAATATGATAAAATAGGTTCCCAGTACGTATAAAACCTGTCCACCAAACCCCTTAGTGTGTATTTAAGCTTTTCTAGTTTTAGAAAAGACATCACATCTTTAAACCAGGCTGTCACAAATGGGGTGTGGAGGATTTCCAGCATAATAAGATTCTTCTGCGGGCTAATAAAGATGTATAAGCAATAATGCCCTTCTGAGTAGCTGATAAAGTTATGGTCGTGGTGTCAGAATCCACTAATTTAAGTTATCTATTAATGTATTTCTAAAGGAAAAGAAACAAGTATAGTAACAATATAGTGTCATGTCAGCGTATCATGAAAAAGCCATGAGTATGTATGTGGGTGTTTGTTTGTGTCTTTGCTGCTGTTTTTTTCCCTGCTGTCGGATGTAGTAATGAGAGACCCTCCTCAGATCACACTACCCCTCGGCTCCAGCCTTCTGCTACCACAGTCAGCACATGCCTTCCAGCTGCTTATGCAGACATGAGCATGTTAATGAATGAACACACATGCAGCACTTGCATGTATAGAGTTGACTTGGCACACAGCAACAGACTATGCTGATTTATTTACTTCATCCTTTTAAGATGAAATGTAACTCAAGAGTCCTCTTCCTCTTTACTGTCAGATCATGTAATATTGACACATCTAACTAAATAAAATTTGTGATTAACTGTATATGTTTTCATAAAAGCCAGCCGTATTTTACTTTCTAAAAGCTAGACAAAATATAAAAAATACCAATGTTGAGTCAAATATGGACAAACCCAACATTGGGATTATTTTTACAATTAATTTAAATGACACTTTTTTTATCAAATGATTGTGTTTGTCCATAATTGACTCAACACTGGGTTTCAACAACTCATTATTAAGTTCATTTTATCTGAAATAATATACATTTTATTGTGTAAAACTTATTTTATTTCAGTAATGGTTGAGATGTTTCACTCAAATAACTACACATAAAACTAAAATGAAAATAAATAAAACCTTTTTTCTTTTTTTTTTCTGTCTTTTTTTTTTTTTTTACACTTTTTCATCTAATGTTCTTTAAATTATCCAATTTGACCTAACATTGCATTTCAACTAGGCATGGGCCAGTATAAGATTTTGACGGTATGATAACCTTGGATAAAAAATCACAGTTTCATAGTATCACAGTATTGTGATTACTAGGGATGTCCAGATCCGATCACATGATCGGAAATCAGGCCCAATCACATAGTTTCAGACTCGATCAATATATATATATATATATATATATATATATATATATATATATATATATATATATATATATATATATATATATATATATATTTATTCTTGTTATTTTTTAACACATCTATAGTTATGCGGTGGCACAGAGTTAGACCTCTTTCTTGACTTCACATAGAAACAGCAACGCGTGCGGCATGGCATCACATTGTTGCAGAGACGCTATTGGTTAAATGGCAGCTAAGTAGAACACGGAAGCAGCTTGAAGTGGAAAGCGCGAGTATGTCTGCGGTCTGGAGGCATTATAAGTTGATGACGACAACATTGCCACAGTACACTGTGAGATATGTAAACTTGGGATTGCCTGCCATGTATTTTAAGTTGAGGTGCAATTTCTTTTTATATTCGATTTTTGTTATATTTACTGTTGCACTAAAGTCTAAAAGTGAAGAATTTATGTTATTTATTACTTGATTGTTCAAGCTACCTCACAGAAGTGCTCTGTTTGTTAACAGAGTTGTTGAATGTTAAAATAAAGTGAATTAAATAAAAAATAAGGATCATCCTGGATCTGTTTGCTCGCTCTTCTTTATTCTTGTTTCATGTATTATAGAAGTATCGGATCAGGTTTTGGTATTGGTAGATATACAAACTCAAATGACTCGGACTCAAGGGCAAAAAAAAAACTGATCAGGACATCCCTAGTGATTACTGCTCCAAAATAAGTTCTTTTTAAATGTCTGGGTAAAAAACAACAACTTTTGCCCCCATTTAACACAACATTTTTTATTTTAAGATACATTTAAAATATTTTGGACCAGTAGTTTTGATGTAGAGGTTCCTTTTCTGCTGGAAATACTGTTGCCCTAAAAAACTAAATAAAATAGTTGTGAAAAATGTGTTAAAAAAACAAAACTTTAAAACCTTGACTTTTCCAAACCACGGTAAACCTTAAAACCGCTTATCATTCCATGCCTAGTTTCAACATACCAGCATTTTTTTTATTGTGTGACTGAAATAAAATGCATTTTATTATGTAAAATGAATTTTATTACAGTTAATATTTGAGATTTTTTTATTTATTTAACTTGATTCACTCAAGTAACTACAGATAAAACTAACATAAAAATAAATTAATCACTATAGACATTTTAAAAATAGAAAGTACAACAAAATAACTAAAACTTTATCTAAAAATCAATAGCAAATACATAAAGTAAAAACTAATAAACACGAATATTGGCCTAAAGTAAAACTGAAATACATTTTCTTTGTCAAACTTTTTATATACGTAGTACCATATCCAGACCTCTAGAGGTTTCTAGATTCCATTTTAAATTACTGAATCATGCTAGTGTACAGTCATTTTTTCTTCTCCGTGTATCTTAACGGTTTCAGCCACTCTCAGGCGGGTCAGCACAAGCCCCTGAGTGAATCTCAGCTCACCTTAGGGATACACTCACACTAACACACTCTGGAAGGCTGACCCAGTCCAGTGTTTTCTTTACGCTGTTTCTGCAGTTCGTGTGCATGGTCTTAAGTGCCTCCCTTTGCTCATTTGGCAGGACGTTTCTTATGAATAATTTCTCCTTTGTTTTTGCTAAATTGGTTGCTGCAGTGTGCACTGGAGTGCCCCCTAGACCCTGCCATGTGGATTGGGACCCCGAATGAGTGCTGGGGTTGAAGGACTGCTGGCAATGCACATACTTGCACAATCACACACTCAGCATGGCAACCACTGACATCATTGACCCTCTAATAGAAATATCAGGGCCTTTTTCACAAATCAGAGCTCAGCGTTTAATTTATTATTTTATTTTGTATACTGTAATTCAATAGCTAGGCTGTTAAAGCCTTTTTATTCCATGCAGTATAAAAGTAAAACAGAAAATGACAAAGCAATTAAAAAAAAGTGTATGTATATATATATATATATATATATATATATATATATATATATATATATATATATATATATATATATATATATATATATATATATATATATATATATATATATATATATATATACTGTATATTATAGGTGGGCATAGATTAATTTTTTTTTATCTAGATTAATCTTGAAATTTATCTAGATTAAAATGGCTCATTTGAATTCTGCCGAAGGCATTCAGAATATGTGTGATACCCAAATAATACGCCTTTGAGAACGGGTTTCTCAAGCCAGGTGGCGCATTAGACCAGGGGCTCATCTCCTGTTTCCAAAATGCATCACAAACTGCTTGAGAAACTGTTCTACTATGATAATTGGTGATGAAAAGAAATGATGTTCAATAAGATGTACTTGTGTTTACTAACTGTTTAGTTAGTTAAACATGAATTTTGAACTGTAGACCTACATAAGCTCCAAACAGCGATTTTATACTTGTTTTTCATGTACGTACATACAGAAAATGCTGCTTCGCAAAGGCAAGTTCACAGAGCCCTGACGGTGTGTCAAGCATTGAGTATGTTAACATGGGCAACAATACTTTAATACTATTTTAATATGATTAAAACAATACTCTGATTAAGAGTCTACCATGTAAACAGCGATTTTTTGATTACCTTAATGCGACTAAAGTCATAACTGAACTAAACAGAAATGGAATTAAGACGTGGAGCCTGCAGATATTAGTGGCATTACTGACAAACTATTACCATCATGTAGGACTTTTCGCCATATTTTCCGACAAGAGCCACACAGGCGGCTGTGAGTAAAGGACCGCACAGGCACACAGACGCACAAACACAAATACACACACATTTTTTTTTCTTTCCATTTGGCGTGAGTTATTAAATTCCATAACACTCTCACCAGTCCTTACTCATTATTTGCGTCTAATACCCCAGTTTGTCACGGCGCATGAATGAAATGTTCATGAGTTAAAGTGAAACTGCCAAACTGCAGTTAAAGTCAGGCATCCTGCTGATTTGAGTCATCATAGCTTGCGTAGAATAGACCCAGCTCTCAACACAACTTTGAGAATAGATTACTGGCGATATTGTTTTTAATCGCGCGATAAGAGTCTCGCGTTAACGCAGCACGTTAACGCAGATAACGGCCCACCACTAATATATATATATATATATATATATATATATATATATATATATATATATATATATATATATATATATATATACAGTAAGAAGTAAAGTTGTTGTATCCACATTTTCTGCGCAGTTTCATTTTTAATTTGTCAACTTTAACTGCAGTTTGGCACTTTTTTTTATTCAGGAACATTTCATGCATGCCCCTGTGATAAATGAAATATTGGAGGCGAGTATGAACTGCTGAAAGATTGTTGTTTTATTGGAATTTGATACACCACGCCGTATGGGGAAAAAAAACTTTGCATATATGTGACATATTGTGATATGTGTGTCTGTGGTCCTTCACTGACTCGGTAGGTGCAGAGAATAGTGTCAAACAGCCATTTGTGTATAGACTGTCCTGTCGAAAAGTGCGGCAAAAGTCCTACAAGACAGTAATCTAAAGTAGTCTAAACTGCACTTCAATAATGCAACTAAAATCAGCATACTCCACATGTCTTAATTCGATTTCTGTTCAGTTCGATTATGACTTTAGTTGGATTAAGTTCATCAAAACTCACTGTTTACATGGCAGACTCTTGATCAGAGTATTGTCTTAATCATATTAAAATTGGATTATTGGTGTCCATGTTAATGTAGTCATTGTCAAATTTACTAAGACAATAATTGCAATTTTGAAAGAATTATAGTATGACACACAATAACAGTTATAGAAAAAGTTTTGGTTAATTTATTTTGTAAATATTAACATTTTTGTATTATGTATTTAGTTTAGTTTTAAGTATTTATATGAGTTAATATATTAAACTTTAAGTCAGTTAATGTTTATTTTATTTTAAGAAACGAAAAGGATTTTAGTTAAGTATAATAACTCTGGTACCTTTAAACAAGTAAATGCTCACTAGAATGAACGCATATTGCATATTGTGTTGATAAATATGGCTTTATCATAATGGGTACTTAGTTACTTGTTGACTGTTACTTTTGTTTTTGTGGATTGCCTAAACTCTACACTTTCTTAAAAAAAAATCAAGACACGCACACACACATGACTCACCCATTCCTGAGGTATTGCACTGTGGCAAAGAAAAATTATGATGCACATGATAATTGGAGAAGGTGAAGTCATGCACAAGGAAACCAACAGGAAAGTGTCTTTCTCGTCATTACATATTTATCTGCCTGTTAATGGCGTCTCCAGTGGCAACACAGCCCCCTCTTAATCCCGCCTCCGTCCCCACGAGGGCCAGTCCTCATTAAGAATCAACTGAATATTTTATGTTCTATAATTCTTTCATACTTCTTCACCATAATTTGCCTTGATTTGTGTTTAAAGAAAAAAAGATACTTTTTCTTAATGTGGTGAACTCAAAGACCCATCCCATCTTGGAATTAGAAAAGAAGGAAGTGATGGAGATGAATATTGAAAGAAGAAAGGCTAGCAGGGAAAAATTGAACCGTGTCCAAATGTGACTCCACTGGTTGAAAAGAAGTTGTTTCAGAATTGAGTAGGTGAATAAATTGGATGGTGAATGAAATTGGAGGTTGGCTTTATAAGCAGGAATAAAGCAGGAATTTGAAATGGAGTCACTCGTTAGGCTTGGAAAAAAGCTCTTCATTAGTGTCCACCATTAGAGCTCAGACTCTACTCTGAATGGGTTTCTTGGAGGACTTGCTCTCCATCTATGTATTGGAAAATGTCCCATAGGTAGAGCCAAACAGAATCTGTTAACATTTTTTGCCATTTCTGTGCAGAATTTTGTAGAAAATGAATAAAATGAATAAAAAAAAACTGAATTAATAAATATAGGGTGACATAGTGGCTCAGTGGTTAGCACTGTCGCCCACAGCAAGAAGGTTGCTGGTTCAAGTCCTGGCTGGGCCAGTTGACATTTCTGTGTGGAGTTTGCACATTCTCCCCGTTTTGGCATGGGTTTCCTCCAGGTGCTCCGGTTTCCCCCACAGTCCAAAGACATGCAGCATAGGTGAATTGAATAAATAAATTGCCCATTGTGTATGTGTGAATGAGTGTGTATGGGTGTCAGTACTGGTCCCAGTACTGGGTTGCAGCTGGAAGGACATCCGTTGTGCAAAACATATGCTGGATAAGTTGGTGGTTCTTTCCGCTGTAACGACCCCTGATGAATAAAGTGACTATTTGCAAGTAAATAAATAGACTGAATGATAGGCTCAAAATCTCTAAAAAGAGTTTTCCATGCAGATTTCATGTGGGCCGACCTATAGGATGCCAAACAATGGGATATACAGCAAGTGCACAAAGTCACTATTAATGTCTGTTTTGCATTTTGGATTATACTGTATGTGTCTTTAAACCTACCGAACTTGCTCCCGGAACTTGATAAAATAATATACACAACAAGCAAACATATACAAAATGAATGGGTTTGTGAATGTGTGTGTGGTCTCTAGCTAAGCTAACGGGTATTTTGTGCTGTTATGAGTTGTGGTCAATCTAATTATTCACCATCTTTAAACTTCTTTGACATTTCTTTTTCTCGTCCTTTCTTGTGGCCACTGTTTGTTTCTCACAGACATGGAAAGTAATACATTATGGAGAAATAGAGAAGAGAAAAAAGAACAAACCTACACACTTCCTGTAAAGCGCCAGCCCAAAACAGCCCCCACAAGTGAAATCGGAGCAATTTCATGGTCTGGCCTACCCTCAATATTATTTAAAAAATACCCTGTTATTATTTAGGGAATAGAGAGGGAGAGAGAGACAGAGAGAGAGGCGCATGACTATTATCTTTATGTAGGTCCTTTAATTTTAATGCACCGCAGATTTATAGCTTAGCATTCCAGTGTGGAGGCACTGGGCACCCCACCCTGGTCATAAACTCAGCAGGACAGCGCCACAGACTTCGATAGCTCAGCTGTGACACACTGCACCTTCCCTTGTATCACAGCTCACCAGATATTTTATTTTATCGTATTTTCTCAGTGCAGAATATCTGCTCTTTACTTCTGATCCGCTTTTACCACTATTTTGTACCCCAATACCTCTTTCTTGTTCACCCTGTTCCTGTTTTGGCAACCAAAAATTTGCAGATTTATTGAGAAACTTGTAGAGGGTCTCAGATCCTTAGAAAAACAGCAGTTTGCTAGCCTGCTAGCTTGTTAGACAATGCTAATAGCATTGTGTTTGTACAGGACAAAAGCATATGCTAACAATTTCATGTCTCATGACCAAGTCAGAACTGTCATTTCTGGCTGTCTGTGTTTTGGTTTTGCATGACTTTTTCTGTTAAATTTAGTAGTCTGCTAACAGGGATGGGATGTATCCCTGTCAAAGTGAAAGATGGAAACCAACTTGTCACTATACTTCAAATGAAATGTTGTTTCAAAAGACATTTCTTTATACACATACTTTTGATGGAATTTATTTTGGTTTTGGTGCGTGTTTGCTTAGCGTCTCCCATATAAAATGATTATATGACAATATATTCAATTTTGTGGAGTATGTGTACGATACACATAGTTAAACAATCATTACCAGTCTGGTTGGATTTTTACCAGAGTTGATCCCATACTCAAGTGCACTGAGGACATTAACTCCAAAAGACATTCATTGAAATGGCACTTTGAACTTTTAAGCAGTGTTTCAATTATTCTATACTGCTGACACAAGTTTAGGGAACTAAACTTAAAAAAAACTCTTACTTTTTCTCTCACCAGGCACTTCACAGACAGCCCATGCAGCCACTGAAGGACCACTCTCCTATTCGAGAAGACCCTGTTCCCAATTCTGGAGCTGAAGAGAACCCTCAAGCCAACACAGGTTCTGGAAACAATGGACCGGTTGTCAGTGTCACCAAAAAACCTCGCTCTCGCACCAAGATCTCCCTGGAAGCTCTAGGCATCTTACAGAGCTTTATCCAGGATGTGGGTCTATACCCTGACCAGGAAGCCATACACACCCTGTCAGCCCAACTGGATCTGCCCAAACATACCATTGTTAAGTTCTTCCAGAACCAACGTTATCATGTAAAGCATCATGGACGTCTGAAGGAGCTCGGATCGGAGGGCGGTGGTGTAGACGTGGCTGAATATCGAGACGAGGAGCTGCTTTCCAGTTCAGAGGATGCAGAGTCCAGTGAAGATGGTCACGAGGAGATCTACAGTGGGCATGAGAGTGCCCCGGCCGGAGCAGCCAACTGTGTCTCAACTCCAGCTCTTTCTTCTGTCCAAGATGAAAATAAAGACAAATGCTTGCCTCTAGGAACAGTCAGACCCAGCTCTCTGCCCCCATGCAGTTCATCCTCAAGTCCCCGAGATCAAGCAGACTATCAGAGATAAACCAGCCTCAGCAAAGACTATACTCTTAGGTAGGGAAAGGCAAAGAGTGAGAACTTACAACAGTTATGTAGTGAAGGAGAGAGTGTTGTGGACAGCTTAGAAACTTACTGACAAAGACGCAGTGTCCTTTTAAGACCTGCAAAAGGCAAACCAAACCAGACAAGATTTGCATTTTGATTAAGGGCACTCTTGGCCTCATACCTCACAAGTTACTTACAGGGACAAGATGCTACAGAAGCAATCCCTACAGGGTAATACATGCGTTTGGTTGACTGGAAAGCTTTAATTCCTTATATGTAAATTGTCAAATTAAAGCTGGTTTCAAGATGGCTGCCTCAACCCCAAGATATCACGAGCATTCAAACATGCACACGAAGAATGTCAAGAAGGCCAGTCTTTCACCAAGATTTTGATTTCTTATCTGAGAACAGAGGGTTTCTTTAAAGATACCACTATCCATGCCCCCTCTACACATCTACAGGGTTAAAATAGCAGGGACAGAGCTTTAGATGAGCCATTAATCTCTTATAGGTCACCAATAACTTAATTCCTGTCCGATCAGGGAAACTAGTGGGCGGCAGTGGCTGTCCTCATTTTCCCCTCCATGATGGGGCATTTTGGTGGTCACCAATAGAGGGTTGTGCTTGACTGCTAAAGCAGTCGGTTGGGTTGGAGGTACAGATTAGCTTTTGGGTGTACACATCAGCCCAGCCCAGGAACCCTTCTATAAACACATGCGGTGTGCTGAAAGGTCCACAGTTAACCCAATGGCGCTTTTGAAGACCGCGCCATCTCTCCCACAACCAGCCACAACCATCATTCCAAGCAGTCCCACGCGGTTTAAGAAATCACTCCTTTACCCCCACCACCCATGCACACCCAACACAGACTGTGCACAATATAAAGATCCCTCAGTCCTGTCCAGTGGTTGAAGGTTTGCTTTATACAGATATATTTAGATCTTAGGTTTGTTCCAGTTTTGCTCTTAACAGACTGTAAGAATAAAGCATAATTGGCTGGAGGACTGACTGCTATGGACAGAAGGACAATAGTCTGGGTGCAGTCTAACTGCATCTGCCTCTAACCTAGTGGAGAAAAGCAAACAAACAACTGCAGTTGTGTGGAAGTGCGGTCGTCTTTTTCTTCCGTCACCCCCACAGCTCTCTCTTTTACTGACTGATGCCCACAATGTCCTAATTTGACCACACGTAGCCACACCCATCTCCACAGCACTATTTATTGCTATCTCACCCTCAATTATTATTGTTGTTATTGTTATTATTGTTATTATGGTTGTTCTTGCTGTTATTTTTAGTTCTATTTCACGGTCTAATATCAGCTTTTGACTCGCAGCAGATGTTTTGGTAACGAGAGACGTTGTGAAAGAAAGAAACACTGCCAAAACACAGAGAAAGGAATTAGAAGCAGTTACTGAAGTTACTGAGTGAATCATGTGAGATATATAAATATATATATATATACTGCCAATTCTATCAGCATTATGTACTTTTCCAAAGAGAACAGCACTTGGCAGATGCAACGTTGAATATTAAAAAAACAGAATTAAGAGGAATCATTGGAATTTGTATGATCTTTTGTGCATAAGATGACAATCCTTCTTTTGAGCCAATCAGAACTCGGCAAGCATGAACTCTGCATTCTGATTGAATTATGACTTTGATCAGCGTAACTTGACGCAACATTACACCTGTTGCAAATCATCCATGACACCGTGGCAACACTTGGATCCAGGGTTCTGATTTGTTTTTGAGAATCAGCTGCTACTTGCTCTTTCACAGATAAATAGACGAAATATTGTTGTTAACCTTATGCTAACCCTTAAACTATTTTTGTTTCAAACCAGTGATAATTGTGGTCTATGTCCATGTTTTGTCTTTTACAAATAGAAATGTTTTATGTAGAACCTTTAACGTGCAAAATGCTGATGTGGTTCTTGCAATTACTTTGAGCATCCTGACTCTTTCACATAGGCACAGTGTCCACACTCACACATGCCTAGAAGTAATGCGTTCCAGCAGAACATTAGTTAGAAATGGGTATGCACATATTCTTCTGGTAAAGTATAGAAGATGGTATCCCGATCACAAAGATAAACTTCTCACTGTGTCTGTTGGGTTGTAATGTAGGTAACCTTGAGAAATGGTTCTCCGCTGCGCTGATGATTTGTACCTGGTTAAGATTTGCATGCAACATTCAGTTCTTCTAATCAAGCCAAGAACAGAGTAAGGCCTCAAACACTAAGCTGTCTAACATACATTACAGGAGTGATAAGAATTCACATACAAGTGTTGGTGATACATGAGTATGGTGTGCTTTATGCCTACCAACATTTGCCGGCCTCGGACTATGTTGTGGTTCTCTGCTGCTCATCTCTCTTCTATTTTCTATCCAGTTCACCTATCTGCATCATCTTGTCAATTCAACCCCATTCTTGGCTTTTAGTCTGATTGTTCCCTGGTCTGATTTCCCCAGATCTGAACTTTATGTTCAACCATAGGTGATTATAGACCTTACGAACCTACCAAGGCCCTCTCCAGAAAAATCTTAAATTACTGTCAACAACCTTGGAAATGTGTCATTATGTGATTTTTCTTTTCAGTCTACAGTCTCTTACCACTCATTAAAACCTTTAGAGTTAGTTACATATAAGTATTGCCTTCCCCTCTAAGTGATCAAAAATACTTTGTCTTCTGTATTTAAAATGGAGCAAGTTGCTCATCATATGTTCCATTTGATAAGAGCCACAGAGTGACAAGGAACACAATCTTCACTGTAAAATCTCAGATGCCTGCAGGGTTTACAAAAGGTCTTTAATAACATGGTAGTGATTGCCTGCTTGATCTACACCTTACTTAAGCCTGTCAATCATGTCACTTTCGGAGCCCTGCACCACCCCTTTCGTTATACTCTGAGAATCTTCTCCAAATCCCTCCACCCTGCCGAGCCTAGATCAGCTGGAGACAAGCACTTCTGATGAGTCCGTCCCTATACACCTCCCAAATTACCCTCATAAATGATGAGAGCATGTGCACACATGTGTCTGTGTGTCCTAGACTGGTGTTTAACCTACCATGGGGGTGGCTTACTGCTCAGCAGGAGCGAACAACTACTCTCTTCTTCTCCTCCATCACCTCCTCCTCTCCGTCTTTGTCAGAGTTAGTGGTGAGAGTGACGCTGAAGAGAAAACAAAGAAGATCCCAAGAGTCCCTGATGAGCACTAGGTCAAGGTCACTGGCCAATTATCCAAGTCTTTCATTCTCATTCTGTCTTTTCAGTTTTCCGTACCATCCCTCTGTTCCCTCATTTTCTCGTTCACCAGGCGGGAAAGTAATCGTTGTCTCCCATGCTGTGGTGTCGAGGTTAAGTGCAGGTGATGATGCCTTGTGGAGAGAGTAGTTCCCTGGGAGGTTGCAGACTCTTGGAGTGGCATGTCTGAAATGTGCTTAAGACAAAGACTTGGTTGGAATCATTTGTTCAATATCTGGTTAGCCACTATCAGATTAGATTGACTTTAAAAGTTTTGGGTGAAAAAGCTGAAGGCTTCTGAGGCTGCTACCCATATTATTTACACCAGGGCTGTCTAATCCTGCTACTGGCTGGCCAACACACTTGTCTTGAAGTTGTCTAGTGAGTCTGAAGACCTTGGTTTGCTAGTTCTGGTAAGAGATCAACTCTGTAGGTCAGTGGCCCTTCAGGATTTAGACTATGAAATAACACTCTCCTAGTATTTAATCACTAAGATTTTAAAATTCCAGGTACATACATGTCAAAGGAAGGAACTGCATCAAGGATGTTCTTGCTCATATTGCTAATGCTTTCATTTATCTTACAGTGCCTCTGAACTAAGCACAATGCTCCAGTTCTTTGCTTCGGAGATGACAAAATTAAATGATCTCATAATTTCCATCATTGTTTTCATTGTTTTGTACTCATAAACGCCTACAATGTGAATCAGGATTGCCACTCCTGAATTGGTACTTTCCTTGTCAATCGAATGCATTGTCATTATCACTAAGTGATAATTAACTTATGTGCATCATTTGGCTTCTTTGTTTGTATGACAATGTTTTGTTTTTTGATTTTGTTTTTCAAATGCTGTTGTTTAAATAAAGTGCATTCAAGGAAATAGAACTATTCTGCGTGGGTTTGTTCTACCTGCAAATCTGGGTGGTCTGCATGTCAGGGACTCAAATTGCTTTATCCCTTAGTCCACAGTGCAGTCGCAGAAGTTAAAAGAAAGCAGTGACTAACACACAGCGCTATGTTGTATTTACTTAGCAAAGGGATTAGGAGTTGAGACAAATGAGTGGAAAGAAACAAAATACAGTACATTAAAACAATCAAACAAACCATAATAGGAAAACTGTTACTGGAACTGACAATATAGTGTTTCATGCTTATAATTTGAATATATAAATCACTTGATTCTGCATTCTAGTGAGTGGTGAAATAGTCCAACATATTGCTTCGATGTCTATCTTAAGCGTCTCTATAAATCACACTTGCATACGTAAATACCTTAGAATCAGACATTATTCAAAATATCCATTTTGTCCCAACTGAAAACAAACCAGACTTTCATTTCAGTACAATAAACAAGAACGACACTGAGGAAAAGTTTCCTGCATCAATAATTCCTCGCCTTATTGCATTTTACAACCTGATTGCTGCAAGCTTCTTTGCATTCATTCCATTGTGTGCTCTCGTGGGCTTATTGTAGGTTATGAAATGCACATTTGCATACAAGTGAAGCTGTTAACGCCATTGAATTGACTCTGCATATGACAATTTCTGCTCTCATTTATTATTCTGTGCAATAACAAGAATCCATTGTATTATGTGAAACACCATCAGTCCGTTGACCTCACACTAAAGCCACCCCGAAATCAAAAGTCCCGTCTCTGGCCACCTTCCAGGTTTCCCTCCTTCCCGTGGTTCCCCGCTCTCTAGAACAGCTTGCAGTGGTGTCCTCTGGTTTTCATTCCACACCAGCTCTCCAATCTCCTAAATTGAACTTATTATTCGCTCAATTGGCTTGCTTTAACCCTTTCTCCCCCTCCAGGTCCAGGCCTGTATGTCATTAGCCAAAGCATTTTTCGGTCGCAGCGAAAGCGTCAGGAGCTGGAGAAGTGTAGCTATAAAGCCGTGGTCCCTGGCAGGATTTGCAGTTGCATCCGCTGGAAGAGATTCAGCGCTCACTCTATGAGTGCAGCGGAGCCAGACCACCCAGAGTGGGATGTGTGGCCCAGTTTGTTTTCTGGCTGATGAGATTTAGTCCCAGCTGATAGCTTTGGCGACCTGGATCGCTCCCTTTCTCTTTGATTTTTCATTGTCTCTTCCTCTCTGACGTCAACTAAAATCAGTATGAAAATATTTTAATGGCCATCTGTGTGCTGCTCTTTATCACATATCAAGAGGACAGATTTATTCCAAAATTGTATTTGTATCATCCAATATTACATGGTAGGAATAATAAGCTAGCCAGCAGCAAGTAGCATTAAGAATTCAGAAAACACTACTTAGGGATCATTTTTTTGGAATAATATGAGTCCTCAAGTATTACAACAACACTGCAACTATCCCGGCAGGCACAGGATGTTAACATGTCGTCAGATTGATGTTGTACCCCAACATTGTGGGACATTGCATTTTGTTAGGAAATGAAAATCGAGTTGACGTCAGAACCTAACATCAACTCAACGTCAATATCTAGCAGCTAGCTCTCTGCAACTCTCACATGATCACCCACTGAAGCTAAGCAGGACTGTGCCCGGTCAGTACCTGGATGGGAGACCACATGGGAAAGCTAGGTTGCTGCTTTGTGGTGTTAGTGAGGCCAGCAGGGTGTGCTCAACCTGCGGTCTGTGTGGGCCCTAACGCCCCAGTATATTGATCAGTGAGCGCTGTCTTATGGATGAAATGTTAAACCGACTTTCTGTGGTCGCTAAAAATTCCAGGATGTCCTTCGAAATGACTAGAGGTTTAACACACTTTGCCCACTGGCCTCTGTCCATCATGGATTCCTAACCATCCCCATATCATAATTGGCTTCATCCCTCGGTCTCCTCTCCACCAATCAGCTGGTGTGTGGTCTGGCGCAATAAGACTGCCATCGCATCATCCAGGTGGATGATGCACACTGGAGGTGGATGAGATTCCCCCCAATGTGTAAAGCGCTTTGAGTGTCTAGAAAAGCACTATATAAATGTAAGGAATTATTATTAATTATTTTTATTATTATTCATATCCAACGTCACACAGACATTGCATTTTGGTTAATTTCCAACCTAAAAACACCAAAACATTACCGTATAATGATGTTACAGCTCGACGTTAGGTGGACGTTACCAATAGGATGTCTATCAGACTCTGGGTTTTAGTTGCCATACTGTACCCGATGAATAGATGTCAGTATTTGACGTCAATATGATGTTGGTTTAAGATGTTGGCTCGACGTTGGATTTGGTCCCTTTCCAGCAGAACCTAAAATCAACAAAATATCAATGTAATTTGACATTGTTAATGGGGTGTGAAAATAACATTGTCTTTTGATGCTAAAGCTAAATATTAACATCTTATGATGTTGTGTGTCTGCTGGGATGTCAGTATCCATGACATGCCTGGAGTCCCAAATTGCAGATGTTTTGCCAACATCCACATCTCTATTATCAGTTACTTTTCAAACTGCTCTTTTCTCGTGTTATTATTTTAGTTGTATGTTTTTACAGAGAAGAACATACACAGCACATACTTCTATATATTATATGTACACACATGATACCACGGCTAAGGTATTACAAACTCTTTACCCCTTAACAAAAAAAAAAAAGTTCACTGTGATTAAAGTCCTCATGTTTTTAGTTGTTAGTTCAATAGTCTTGAGGTAATCTATAAGCTATGCTGTGCTCCAAAACAGTTGCAAAATTTGAATTCAGAAGAATTTGGAAAGTTTGTAACTTGCGGCAAAATGAATCGACTTATTATTTGACGTGACCTCATACTTCAATTTCTCATCAAATCTTCCGCCCCTTTCAAGACACTCTTGATTCTGCTGATAGTGGTTATTTATTCACATGTCAAAGAGGGTTCAAACTGAGGGTTACTTGCCAATATAAGAAAATATAAACAGTAGTTTATTAAACTTTCTAAACACCTTAATGTTAATTTGAAAAGCACTGTCCACAGCACCTTTCTATGGTAAGCATACAGTTAACTACAAGATTCAAAATGAAATCTGTTACACAGAGTCCGTTTTTATTATGGATACAGACAGTGTAAATATGATTTCCTATGGGGTAAATGAAGTCTGCTTTTGCATTAATGTCATGTGAACTACCGCAGCATGTACTGTAGGTATGGTCCACAAAACTTATCAGACTCATTTGAATTACGCAGAAATCTGAATTTTAAAGTGGTGAAATTACACAAAATTATTAGTATAGGGCTGCCCAAACTTGGTCCTGGAGGACCGGTGTCCTGCATACTTTAGTTCCAATCTCAATTAAACACACCTGAACCAGCTAATCAAGTATACTAGAAAGCTCCAGGCCGGTGTGTAGAAGGAAGTTGAAGCTAAACTGTGCAGGACACCGGCTCTCCAGGACCAAGTTTGAACAACCCTGGTATAGACGGTGGAAGTCATGAGTCTGATGAGCTCAACAACTCTAATGTGGTATATGGACACAGACTTTTAATTTTCAGTCAGCCAGTCCAAGTGCTTCTGGTGAACTGTGTCACCATTACAAAATCACCATGTTTAAGATCTGATTTTAAACACCAGTGATCGTCACTGCCTGATTGATATACAATAAAAAGTGGGTATCAAACCGGACAATAAGCACTGCATTAAATTAAGTTTTTTGTGCCATGTCTTTAAAATATGGACATTTTTTACCTCAGTATTTTCAATGGAGTTTCTGCGGTAGCCTGCTGCTACTAACAGTGCTTGCATTTACATGATCTTTCATCTCGTTTTGCACTCTAAGTCTATTTACAAATTGTATTTTAATTAAATTACATCATCATTGCTGTAAAAGAATCCTTATAGAATTAAAAATAGCCACATAAACCTTTCACTGGAAGTTTTTTAATGGCTGAAAAACAATAGCTGTGCATATATTCCATTGTCAAAGTTGTGATATAAATGGGCGGGCCCGGTGGCTAAGAGGTTAGCATGTTGTCTCACAGCAAAAAGATTCTGTTCTGTTCTGTTCAAGTCCTGGCTGGACCAGGAGGCCTTTCTGTGTGGACTTTGCATATTCTTCCCGTGTTCACGTGGGTTCCAAAGAAATGTGTGGGTGTTTTCCAGCTGTGGGTTGTACTCTCAATACTGGGCTAAGGCAGATAAACATACTGTAAGATTCATCCCAACAAACACACAACGTAGTGACCTTCCTACACGGTTGTAACAACCTTGTAAAAAGGTTGTCACAATGGTGTCTTAATGTTACCATTTAAACGGCCGTTGCTTTAGGTTGTGCTTAGGGAGAATTGGACGACCATTGGACCATTGGACGTAAATACAACATTTACTCATCATCAATGAATCAGTCTAAATTTCAACAGACCATGAGTATTACTTTATATCTTCTTGCTAAACAAGACATCAGTGGTCATTTGTGTAGTCCTGTCCAAGCTCTGATCTGTACTCTCTTGTTCACTGCCTATTTTGACTTGTGGCTGCTGTGAATCCATCTCTGAAACTAGATTCTCTTTTGGATTTGTTTCTTTCTCTGACTGCTTTCTCGGTACCAACAGCTACGCCTGGTCTTCGGCTGCGCTCTCCAGTCTGTTGTATTCTCCAGTCCAGAGCTTCAATGCCCAGTGTCTGCATTTTAATTTGCTTTCTTGTTTACCTTCCTTGTTTGTTTATTTTACTTTCTCAATTGACATTTTAATTTCGCCTACCCTTTTAGTTGGATTATATATAGTTAATTATTTAATCTAAACATTATTTTATACTGCTTGCTTATAATTAGATGTGTACTGTATGTATTAAATGTTGTGAAATATATAATAAAAAGTTTGATTATATACATTTGTGTGGCATGTTTAAACTTAAAAGTTTACACATGCAGTTATTAATAAAAAATGAATGAACAATATTTAATATTAAGCAGTACTGGAAATGTATTACTGCTTATCCTGTATAGTAGGCAGTATTGATTAACTGCCAGGAAAAAACAAAAATACATGTAGAAAGAAAGTCGTCTCATGGTTGCTGAATGTTACTCGAGAACGTTGCTACAGCCTTCTCACATCTTACATTTCTACGTTGTAACAATGTAGCAAGCACAAAAGTGGTGACGTTGCCTTTGAAAAAATGCAACATTGTACAGACATTGTTACAATGTAGATGTGTTTGTTGGGATTCCACTATGGTGACTGCTGATAAAGTAGGGAATAAGCTGAAGGAAAGTGAGTGAGAGAGTGATTGAGTGATACAAATGAAACGCTATTTGCTTTTTTTAAGGGGGAGGAGCTGCCCAATTCAATTTTAAACATCAAATCAAAATGCACATTTCAAAGCAAAACAAGGACCTTCACATAAAAGTCACTTAAAGAGCCCCTGTTATGGGCTTTTGAAAATGACCTTATATGCAGTGTGTAACACAGCACTAAGTCGATGAAACAACGCAATCTTACGGCAATTTGTAACTTTTTGATTTAGTGGCTAATTCGTATGAATTCATACGATCTAATTCGTACAAATTATTACGATTTGCTCATCACCCAATGGCGGTTGGGGTTAGGGGTGGGGTTGGGTGCCACGCCTTTTTAAAATGGTACATTTTTGTACGACTGAACTCGACCTAATTAGCCACTAAACTGACAAAACGTAAAATACTTACATTTCCTCGTGAGATCAGGATGGAATGAAAACATCCAACTGAGTTTTAAATCTGAAAGTGCACTGTGTTTAAAATGATTGATTCTTTTATGAATTGGTCGATTCAGAGTCGAATTAATGAATCGAGTTGGGTTTGGATCTTTTGCTTGAATGCGTCGACGTCGATACAATACATCACCAAGTATGCAGTAAAACGTGAACACGCCTTTCTCTTCAGACACTAGAGGAGCATGGGGGATCACGGGACTGATCATGACGTGAAGATGACGATCACTAACAGATAGAGATTCGGCTGCAGTGAATAAAGGGTTAAATTAAAGGGTTAAAGGGTTGATTTTCACATCAATACCACAGTATAGCCAAACTAGTGCTGTGTTTGTTCCTGTCAATTTTCAGATTTTTGATACAATAACCTACGCTGCAATGCGGGATTCGTCGGCAGTTTGCTATTAAAACAAGGAGCAGCAGAGACTATTATGTATGGGACTTTGACAGGGACTTTGTCAGTAACTGTTGCAGTTCACATGGACCAGTTTCTTTTTCCTTCGGATCATAATATGTAAGTGTCATTAAAATTGTTGCATCGTTTTATGTACTTTGCAAAATATGTGTTTAATTGTGTGTTGAAAGTTGTAATTGCCACACGTGGCTTGTAATCCCTTATCTGTTAGAGATCAGTGCTTGTACTGTATCTCTCAGGTTAAACCTTTATGGGACTATTCACATATTGCGTCTGAAAACCACTTTGAAAACGTGACGATTGCGTCTTCCTTTACTGATTTTAATGCGTTTCTGAACTTGCGATCCTCTGCTGTTTGCCTTTGCCATGGCCACCATCAGCTGGTCCTACACGCGCTGCGGTCAATTTTCAAAATAGTTCAACTTTTGCCACTGTGTGGATTAATGCTGAATGTGTGTCGTTATTACTTGAGGTTAGCGTTAAGAGTAGAGTAATATGCTGGGGTTTAACTGCATTGCTTTATTGCATTCCTGCATTAAGCTCTCACATACTTTCTGCTACTTCATAACCATGGTGGGCGTTTCTCTCTGTCTCGCGCTGAATGCAGTCGACCAATCACAACAGACTGCGCCATCAGTCCAATCAGTGCAGATTAGCTTCGCGCTAAGGAGGGGATTGGGAACAAATGAATCACTGAACCAATCATATGGGAGTTGTTGGGATAATTGGGTAAAAATAAATCCATATTATAAGACAATGAAAGTGTTTTTGACCTTGCATGCATATCAGCCTGTTGTTGAAGACCCCCAAAACCAAAATATGACCTTTTATAATGCAAAATAGGTGTTTTTTAACACTCAAATGACTAGAAATTAGCAAGCATTTGAACAGTTACCTTTATACAGGGAACCATAAAAATAAAGTGCAATCTCTTCAGTTTGACAGGTGCATATGACCATCATACCACGGCCAAAGTAAGTGGGCATCACTTGGGCAACTCTCGGGCATGAGTGAAGCTCACACCCCTGTATAAACATCGGCCCACTGAAGCACCATCTAAGCGTTCTAACACTCCGCTTGTCTGTTTGTAATTATCAAACCGCAGAAAAGTGCGTGTGAGGAAACTCAAGAGGCCCATGTGGCCGAGGGCTTTAAGCGGACACAATAAAAAGCATCATTGTTTCTGTGGGAAAGGTTTAGATGTCGCACTCAATGTGACGGAGAGCTGTGAGGTCGAGGCTGCATGCGGTTTCCCCGTGTTTACATCCAGCAGGTCTGTGTGTGGCCTTTTTGACAAATACTTTGATTCTGTTTGTTGTATCGGCCCTCGCTAATGCTTTTTAAATCGTGCCGGGGACTCGTATTTCCTGATTAAGTGACAAAAACATCCTGGAAAACAATGGTTTGCAACACAACGGGATAGCATGACATCAAATACACATCTAGGCTCCATTCAGCGCAGGAGATTTATGGCGTTTTGATGTTGTGTGTCTTTTGGAGCGGTTAGAGGCAAAACAGAGGGTGATGGACGGAGAACAGATGAACTGAGATTGACAGCTCTCTGCCAGGGGAGAAGGGGCAGCTGCCAGGGCACTGCTGCTGGGGTATTAGGGCCTGATGGCAGCGTGATTAGGGGCCATTAGAGGTGAGAGAGAGGGGGCGGCGCAGGACGCAGGTGCACCAATGCCTGTTATTACCCAGAATTCAGCGGGGTGAAGCGCAAACACACACCTGTGGTCTCCCGTTGGCACTCGCTCGCTCGCTACCCACCCCCCTAATCTCACTCGTGCACATTAATACACACACTGATAAACACGCTAATACCCAGAGCACGCTTTCATACGAGTGCATCCTGATAGTCAAACTGGCTTCTCTCAAGCTTTTTGTGACTCAAAAACACATTTATAGATATATAAACATGTAATTCTTTTATATTTCAAGTCAATTTAAGATATAGTTTTATCAAACAATCCATTTTACAAACAACCCATTTACATACACAAATTAAGTCAGAATTATTAGCCCCCCTTTGATTTTTTTTTAAATATTTCCCAAATAGTGTTTAACAGAGCAAGGACATTTTCACAGTATGTCTGATAATATTTTTTCTTCTGGAGAAAGTCTTATTTGTTTTATTTCGGCTAGAATAAAAGCAGTTGTTAATTTTTTAAAAACCATTTTAAGGTCAAAATTATTAGCCCCTTTAAGCTATATATTTTTCAATAGTCTACAGAACAAACCATCATTATACAATAACTTGCCTAATTACCCTAACCTGCATGTCACTTTAAGCTGTATAGAAGTGCCTTGATGATGATGAAAATGAGTTATTTAAACTATTATGTTTAGAAAAGTGTTAAAAAATCTTCTCTCCATTAAATAGAAATTGGGGGCTAATAATTCTGACTTCAACTGTATATAAAATATGAAAGAAAGTTTGAATTAATTTTATTTCAGCTTGTGGGCAAGAATATTTAACATATGCTTAGTTTAGCTTAAAAAATTAAATAATAATATATTATATATAACAATAAAATAATAATGGAGGAGACATGCATACATACAGTGCTCAGCATATATGAGTACACCTCTCACAAATCTATCTTTTAAATTAATATTTTCATATAGCAGTGGTTTCCAAAGTGGGAACCCTGGGGAGGGGGGGGGGGGGGGGTCGCTTGGTGATTTCCAAAAATCTCATATATGTTATTAAAATATTTAATCCAAACCTACAAAATATAGAAATTGTATTCACTAGTCACATAAAAAAACAACATGCAAATAAAAAGCCATCAGGCTTTCTTTTTTTCTTCATTGGATTGCGACCCCTGGGATTATTATTAGTAACACACCAACAGGATTAGTTGCAGCAGATTGATTTTATGGCACAATGTTAAACTTTGATACCTTTGTGGCACTCATACATTAAAAATAAAGGACACAGCTTAACATAAAGGGCAATCTCCAAGTGGAGGTCTTCAAAACTGAACAAAGAATCTTTCTCAAAGAATGCCTCATTAATTGAGGCTAATATTAAATTGAATGAATAATGACTATAATGTTGTCATAAGCTTGTTTATAAAGTTCCTATTGGTGTGTGTAAGTCGTTGTGTGCAATGTTTGTATGGTTAACTACCTCCGAGGATAGTGGGGTCGCAAGTCACTGGAACTGTTATTTTGGGGGTCACAGGCTGAAAAGTTTGTCCTATAGGATGCTTTACAATATTATATCTGTGCATATACATGAGTCAGTACTGAAGCCAACACGGCAGCTAATCTAACAAAATAACATATGATGACGGTTAAAAAAATAAAATAGCAGCAGAAATGTATATTATAGGGGAAAATATGAAATAAAATCAAGAGAAACAAAAAATATATACCTTTATTCATCAGGGGTCACCTCAGCGGAATAAACCACCAACTTATCCAGTATATGTTTTACACAGCGGATGACCTTTCAGCTGCAACCCAGTTGCTGGGAAACACCCATACACTCTCACATTTACACACATACACTACAGACAATTTAGTATATTCAATTCACCTATAGCACATGTCTTTGGACTGTGGGGGAAACCGAAGCCCCTAGGAGAAACCCACACCAACACAGGGAGAACATGCAAACTCCACACAGAAACGTCAACTACAGCAACCAGGTTGGGACTCGAACCAGCAACCTTCTTGGAGGCGACAGTGCTAACCACTGAGCCATCCTCATTGAAAGAATATTTTATCAAATATTCAAAACATCTGCCTTACTATACCACAAAATAAAAGGGTCATATTGGTTTGGACTGAAATGACTGCAAAAAACAAACAAACAACTATTTTTAGGTGAACTCTCCCTTTAAGAATGCACATCAAGATGGTTAAATAAAATCTCTAACTCTGCAGTAAGAGTCAATGAAGTTCCTGCTGATCATTTGAGAGAGAGATTGAGGATGAGAGGAAATGTGAGCTGTCATGAGGATGTCCCGTGAGAGATCGGGCTAAAGCAGGGCATCTGTCACTGGCCCGTATCAGAGTGTCATACGACGACACTAATGCACCAAACAACAACATTCACATGAGCGCAACCCAATCAGCTCCCATGAACAAACATTCAATTACCTCAACCGAGCATGAAAATCAAAACTGTCTCCGTTTGATTGCTGCCCCTAATCAGCTTGACAGCAAAAATAGAACTGGCTTCTGACAAACACAGGAATACTTTTATTCCGCATTTTGCTAAATTAGATATCTGGCCACAAAAAGCAGGGACGATGAGCTGTTTTGTTAGCTAACTTGGGGTATTTAGGTTGATTTATGGAGTTCAAACTTGAGAAGCATTAGTGCAGGTCAGGTGTGTGACAAAAATAAAGTTATTTGAGGTAAAAAAAATAAAATAAAAATAACAGCAAGGGTTGCACTGGGTTTGATTTGTCTGATTTAATCAGTTTCCCCGTCAAGCACAATATTCAATATAAGAGGCCAAACAGCTGCTGCAATTAAAAATGTATAATGCGCCACATTTCTCTAAATCCCAGAATAACTAATCTCCTCTGTAACATGAAAAAAACATGAGAGGAAATGTAATGATTTCATCCATCAAAAAGCTGAACAAACACACCAGCTCACACATTAGACAGTCATTCGATGTCTGAAAGAAGAGATTTACCGTTATCTAGTGCTATTCACTCCTCGTCTACTGCTACATGCCTTATGGGATTGGTGAACTTTTTAGAATCTGATATTATTCTCAAACTCAAAGAGAACATGTGTCAAAACCAACACACACTGACTGCTGACAAAAGCAGCCAGATGAATTCTGAAGTGTTTCAGGCAATATTTTTTGCTTATATTAAGCCAAATACTTTAGAACTCATTGGACGGTGCTTCACAGTGCAGATGGTCCTAAAGCATACTGCAAAAGCAACCAAAGAGTTTTTAAAGGGAAAGTAGTGGAATGTTATGCAATGGCCAAGCCAATCACCTGATCTGAATCCGATTGAGCTTGCATTTTACTTGCTGAAGACAAAACTGAAAGGAAAATGCCCCAAGAACAAGCAGGAACTGATGACAGTTGCTGTAGAGGCCTGGCAGAGCACCACTAAAAACGAAACCCAGTGTTTGGTGATGTCTATGCCTTCCAGACTTCAGGCTGTAATTGACTGCAAAGGATTTGCAACCAAGTATTAAAAAGTGAAAGTTTGATTTATGATTATTATTCTGTCCAATTATGTTTGGTCCCTTAACAAGTAGGAAGCACATATGCACTGTTGTAATTCCTACAGCGTTCACCTGATTTGGATGTAAATACCCTCAAATTAAAGCTGACAGTCGTTCTTTTTTTTTTTTTCCAAATCAATTGTGTTGGTGTATAGAGACAAAAATGTTAGAATTGTGTTGATGTCCAAATATTTCTGGACCTAACTGTATATCTACTATATATACAGTAGATATACAGTTGAAGTCAAAATTATTAGCCCCCCTGATTTATTAGACCGCTTGTTTATTTTTTTCCCCAATTTCTGTTTAACGGAGAGAGAATTTTTTCAACACATTTCTACATTTCTAAACATAATAGTTTTAATAATTTATCTCTAATAACTGATTTATTTTATCTTTGCCATGATGACAGTAAATAATATTTTACTAGATATTTTTCAAGACACTTCTATACAGCTTAAAGTGACATTTAAAGGCTTAACTAGGTTAATTAGGTTAACTAGGCAGGTTAGGGTAATTAGGCAAGTTATTGTATAACGAAGGTTTGTTCTGTAGACAGTCAAGAAAAAAATATAGCTTAAAGGGGCTAATAGTCCCTAAAATGGTGTTTAAATTTTTTTAAACTGCTTTTATTCTAGCCGAAATAAAACAAATAAGACTTTCTCCAGAAGAAAAAATATTATCAGACATACTGTGAAAATTTTCTTGCTCTGTTAAACATCATTTCGAAAATATTTAAAAAAGAAGAAAAAAAATTCAAAGGGGGCTAATAATTCTGACTTCAACTGTAGCTACTATACATATCATCAAATAAAAATAAATCCTAATACTTTGAAAACCTTTTGTTGTTGCAACTTAAATTTTTGTAAAATATAGAAATTCAACCAATGGGCTAAAGTTAAGTTAAAAGTTACATTTTACATTGTAACCCTGCTTTGGGGTGATGAAACAATCCAGCATTTTACAAGTGTGCCATTCTTTACAAAGTGCACTTTTCTGATTAGTCACTAGTTTATACAGTTGACATGTAAATGGGTCTAAGACAAATGTAAAATAATAATAGCTTGAATTACTTTACTAATATTAATTCTGAAAAAAACACTTCCCTACACTTTACTACTATTTATAATTTTGATATTATTAGTAACACAGTAACTATAAATCTAATGTTTTATCAGTCAACATTTAGAAAAAAAAGTGTGGCATTTTAGAATTTTATGGTTTCCTCTGCGCTTGAGTAGCTTTAAGATATAGCACTTGAAAACATATATGGGCGTAAAGTTTTATAAATATTAAAAAACAAAACAAAAAAATATATATAAATAAGATGTCAGAATAAGAATATGTGAAAAATGTCAGATAAAATTAATTACATAATTTTGGTGATATAATTCCTTTGTTTTCTGTATTTATTTATTTATATACAGTTGAAGTCAGAATTATTAAACCACCTGAATTATTAGCCCCCCCCCCCCCCCCCCCCCCCCGTTTATTTTTTTCCCCAATTTCTGTTTAACGGAGAAAAGATTTTTTTCAACACATTTCTAAACAAATTCTATTCTAATACAATTAGTTTTATTAACTCATTTCTAATAACTGATTTATCTTATCTTTGTCATGATGATAATAAATAATATTTGACTAGATATTTTTCAAGACACTTCTATTCAGCTTAAAGTGACATTTAAAGGCTTAACTAGGTTAATTAGGTTAACTGTACATATTAAAAAAAAAAAAAATATATATATATATATACATACTTCATCTTATAATTGGATAATATAAGAATGAACACTTACCAACAAAGAAACACCTGACCCTTAAGTTAAACATACTTTTACATAAAAAAGGTGTCTGTTTTTTATGACCATCTTACATATTAGTTTATGAACCTAAACCAGGTTAAGGTCAGTAGAACACTACATATATGAATGGCACTGATAAAGGAATGCCTTTCATGGGACTCCTCTAAGATGCCATCACTGCCTCCTCTCTCATGCCCAAAGGCAGGCAGGGCATGATGACAGGTGTGCGGAGCAGGCCCGCCCGAGGGGGTCCCGGGGTGAAGTGCCTCCATCCCATCCATTGCTGATACTTTCTGACAGCCGGGCACTCTTATGGGGACAGAGTTGCAAAATTTATTACACTTCAAAACATACTACTTTGTAGACACTTCCTGAGACATTTCTGTTAATGACAAATAAATAAATATGGCGAATAAAAACATTTAACATTTTGTGCAAGTTACTTCCAAATTGTAATGCATTACAGATTACATATTACTAGGGCCAGATAGAATCTGTGGACATCTTTTGCTATTTTGCTATGCGGAACTATTTTGAGCTGTTTATACGAACTAAAAAGAATACCTTTTAAACTTGTATTTAATGTTTACAATGCAAATCCAATTAGATCCACTTATTTGGTAAACAAAGCAAATCTCTCATATGATATATCTACTTAAAGATAAAAAATATAACTTTTTTAAACTGTATTGTGAATAAAAAAAAATGTATATGCTGTAATGTAAAATTTAAATTTTAAGGCAACCAGCTTCAGGACATTTTTGACTTTACTCAACTTAAATTTAATGTGCAGTACTTACAATTTTGAATTGTCAACTTTTTTCCAGTGTACAGGATCCCACAGGATTATGTGTGCATTTTCCTGTAGGACTCCTGCAGGACTCTTTAGCAGGTCGCCCACCAGAAGCGCCGCTCGGCGATGTGCCGTGCAGCGCCACGCATTTCAGAATTCTAAACATAGGTTTCTATCAGGGTACACACACCGGCGCCGCAAGTCGCCGCAAGTCGCCGGCTGTCCGCGGCGCCCAGCCACGACTCGTGACACTGTTCATATTTCTGCCATGCCACAGAGCGCCATCTGATTAGTTTCATTTTAAATAGCATGTGAATGTGCGCGTCTGGTGTGCGATACTTTAAACTGACATGTGCGCGCCGTGGCACAGCGCATCCGGTGTGATGCCCTTTACAGGAATCTTAAAACAAAAATGTCAAATGAAAATGTTAACAAAAAATAAAAATGAATTTAATAAACATGAACATAAAAAATGAACTGATTTGTGATGCATTTATTGTACGCTTTAGTCATATTTTAGTTTTTTGATACATCACCTGATAAATGGCTTTTACACTCTTACTTTACCAACAGTTAGATTTTTTTTCTGGTGTTTGCACCCCCCCCCCCCCCCCCCCCCCCCACAAACCCACACACACAAATTTTTTAATACCGATTTAATACCGATTTTTGCATTCTATGAATTCAGACATACTACTCAGCTCACATACTGTTTTTTAGTGTACTATATAATATGAAAGTATGCGATTTTGGTTGCACCAATAGGCATTTGTAACTCCTCCCTCTTTTGAATTAGTTAAAATTTTAATTTAAAGTGACAGTCACCATAATGACACAATTTGGATCAAAGCCAAAAAGGGCAGTTTCAAAGAGGCATAAAACATTATTTGTGGAGTATTTTGAGCTGAAACATCACATACACACTCTAGGGACATCAGAGACTTATTTTACATCTTGTAAAAAGGGGTATTATAGGTCCACTTTAAAGATCAAGCTTGATTTACTTTCTACCAAAACACTTGCGAACAATCCAAAGCAACAGTATGGGACATAGCATCAAAATAATGGGCTGTCCATTAACATGCAATTCTCTCAATGCATTTCCATACAGCCCTTCTAATATCCTCCTTATGCGGTGACACATCATCCATGAATGATTGACCCATTCAGACGTGACATTGGCAAGTGCTGGACTCACTTCAGACATTAACCACAGTGCCAGACGTGACTGAGCAGCCCATCTCCCGTCACTGATTGTCCCTTTACTGTTTATCTTATTAAAGCCTGACTGATGGCTGTCATTCTTTTATCTGTGCGAGTGTGGCTCTCACCGCCTGATATTATGCTTAATATGTCCCTTTGCAGCCAAAGTATGCAGAGGCGTGTGAAGATTTACTATGTAAAAATAACTTTATACCAAGAACCAAGTGTGACACCCTGTGCGAACACATAATTAGGGCAGTGTTTGGGTTGCTTAAAATCAGTTAATGGTTACTGTTAACACCTCAGGAATGCACTTGTGGTACAGGAGTATTATTAAGACAAAACAGGACTTACTATACACCAAATGTAAATTCAATTTAGTAAAGATTGGAGAGTAAACAACATACAACAGTTTAATAAGCAAAAACTAACATTAAAAAGACAGTTCATCCAAAAAATCTGCCATGGTTGACACTTGTTCAAAACATTTAAGTTTCTGAATTCTGTTGAATAAAAAAGGAGGTATTTTGAAATTGCTGGTAGCTGGCACCCATTTATTTCATAGTATTTTTGGCTACAATGGAGCATTCTTCAAAGTATCTTCTTTTGTATTTAACAGAAAAAAGCAACTCTTAAAGGTTTAAAACATATGAGGGAGACTAAATAGTGAGGCATTTTTAATTTTTGGGTTAACTATCCCTTTAAGTAACTTACAATTGACATAAAATAATACTTTGATTGACTAAAAATAGTCACTTGTTTTATTCCTGGATGTATTAGTGTTTTAGAATAAATTGGTTAAGTGAAGTATTCAAAATTCATTAATAAATCTATTTTGAACCAATCAGTTACAGAATTTATTCTTTGATTCACTAAAAAGAGTCAGAGGTTTGTCTGTCACTTGAATCTTTGCAGGAATCTTGTGCTCTTGACTTATCAATGACCACGACAACAATCTGCTCTGTATACAGGCCGGATCCAAGATTATGTGAACCTTGGGATAAGGAGAAACAGACACACTAACATGTACATTGATGCCATTCAAATTACAATACAGATTTACTACAAAATATACCGTAAAAAACGTCTTTGAAAGTTTTTAACTAGTCTGGAATTAAAGGACTCAATTCACTAAAATAGTAAAATATTTAAATTCTTAAATGCTAAACTAAATGTTTCAGTAATTCACAGAAAAGTCACTTTTTTACTTCCAAGATCAAGGTCCCATAATGCAATTCTCAATAGCAAATAAACAGAAAACACTTGTGAATCACAAAATACGTAAACAATTAATTAACAGATATTTTTTACAGTGTGTGTCTGAAATCATGTACTACTCTGGTATGTACTTAAAGGGACAAAAGTGAAAGAAAAAAAAGACTCACTGTTGACTCAAGTAATTTCAAACCTTTATGAGTTTTTTATTCTGTTTATTCTGAACATTAAAAATATATATTTTTAAGAATGCTGAAAACCTGTAACCACTGACTTCCACAGTAGAAAAAACAAATATCATGGAAGTCAATGGCTACATGTTTCCAGCTATCTTCAAAATAACCTCTATTGTGTTCATCAGAAGAAGGAAACAGGTTTGTGACAAATGGTTAGTAAATGACTACAGAATATTAAATGATGAAGATGACCAAACGGTGACAAAAATGTTTTACATACTATGCACACTTTAAAATGTTAAGTAATTTATTAATTCATGCATGATTTGAACACTGAATGTTTTGATTCTGAATCACGTTTGATAAAAAATTAAATGATTCAATAAAAGACTCACATGTTTACATGCTAAATCCTACCTGCCAACACTCCTGTTTTTTCAGGGAGTCTCCCGTATTTCAGACTTATCTCCTGCCACCCTCCCGTTTTGCTATTTCTCCCAGAAAACTCCCGTAATTTCTCCGCAGTTATGTTCTAAAAGTTTTATGGGTGTACTCTAGGGATGCAACGATACAGTTAGCTCACGGTTCAATACATACCTCGGTTTTTTAACACGGTTTTCGGTTCGGTTCGGTTCTGATGGCTTAACACATAAGTGTTTTTTTTTTTTATTGTTATTCTATGCTTAGGCAATAGCAACAGTAAGAAAGAGAAAAAAATAAAAACAATTTATTGCAATACTCCTTTATTTTAGTTCAAAACCAAGAAAGGTACACTAGTTCCTAGTGTATTGTATAATAAAAAAAAAATTAACACTAAAATCTCACAGCTGCTGGTAGCCTATGTACAAACTGGGCATTAAATATTAATTAAATCTTTTTAATAACTGCTTTCTTATTGTATGTAGTTTCAAATAAAATTATTACTCCAGACATTATTGTTTTATCACTATTACCATTAATAATAATAATAATAATAATAAAAACGATAATAATTAATATTAGAGTGATTTATGAAGGATCATGTGACTCTGAAGACTAGAGTAATGAAGCTGAAAATTCATCTTTAAAATCACTGGAATAAATGATTAAATTAAATTATAAACTACTTTTAAACAGTTATTTTATAGTGCAATAACATTTTACAATTTTACAATGTGTGCTATATTTATGATGAAATAAGTGTAGCCTTGGTGAGCAGGAGAAGCTTATTTAAACATATTTAACAATCATACTGACCCCAAACTTTTGAGCAGTTGTGTATATATTTTATAAGCGAAAATATGCACTTTAATTTTGACACCCACAGACATAAATACAAATCAGAGAGGTCAGACTTTCTCATACAGAGCCTCATTTTAGTTGTCAAGTTTTGTAAAAATCTATTGAATTAATCTATTAAAGAAACGTTGGCTAGAATTATTATAGGCTTAAATTACAAATAAATAGATGAACCGATCATCAGATCATGCATTAGATCATGAAGCAGATCAATGTTGATCTTTCTTTCGAGCTGTCAGTGCAGAAATGAACAAAACAACAGGCCTAATATAACATATTATAAGATTAAAATATGGAAAGATTATCAGTTGGTAACTTCGTTCAATCTTCCTAACTGATAAACAGCTCTCGTTAATATTTCAGCATGCTTTCACTTTCGCATTAGACACGAAACGCACATTTACCGGTAGGAATGACATCTCGCCCTGCTCATCATTCGTATATATGGCTATTACACAATCATAATACACTGTGGTATAGCCTGGGTCCTTAGTTCGTTGAATTGTTTTGTTTTCTCACTACAATCGATCTGCTCAATCGAGCAGAGACCACCTCATTCAGGCGATCTCAGAGCGATTGATTTGGCGCTGATTTGAGCGCGATTCCTGGACTCGCATATGCCAAACGAACCGCGCTAACGGGGGGAAAGAGACAGATTCCGAAACAAACGTCTATGTGTGAAAGCATCCTAAGATTGTATTTGAACGCAATTGACAGACAGTCGCAGCCAAACTTTTGTGACAAGGCAGCACCATTCTGTACACTGGCCCGAGCGTCTCTCATGCTGGCCCCGGGCCATCGGGCAGTCCTTATTTTCGAGCCCTGTAGTGATTGAATATTTACTCGCGGGGAGGAGTTTCCTCATCTCAGCTCGTAAACTTACAGGGACACACAAACAGTCTATTCGGAGAGAAATAAAACGCACATAAATTATTTAAACGTAAAACCGGAAAAACCGCAATTCACAAGCGCGTATTGAACCGTGGATGTCGTACCGAACGGTTCAATATTGTATTGAGAATTGTGGCATCTCTAGTGTACTCACACTATGCTATCCGAACCATGTCCAGGCACATTTCCCGGCTCGTTTGACAAGTGTGAGTACTCCGAATTGGGCCCAGTCCTGGCGCCAAAGCCCAGTTTGGGAAAGGTCGAACTGAAGATGCGACGTCACTTTTAAGGGACTGTTTCATATGGATTTATTAATCATTCTTATTTTTCGATGAACACAGTTTATTACTGTGAACACACGTAGTTTATTAAAGACGCGAACCCCTCGCTGCACATCAGTTGCACCTTCAGCAAACTTCTTAATAAGTGCAGCCTGATGACTTTTATGATCATTTATGAGAGTCAAAAGTTGTGGATATGTTTGGCAAATTATTTGTCTGTGTGTCACAGCATCCCAAACGACTAAAACAATATAACTAAAGCAATCTCCACTGTGCTGAGCAAGAGCGCTTCTCTTCCTGTTAAACTGAATAGTCACATCATCAAAGCATGCTCAGGTTTGGAAGGCAAAATGCAGTGTGAGTGCATGTCATCAGGAAAGAGCGGAGACAAGAGAGGGGACAATCGTGCTTCGGCACAGTTCAAGGCAACTGTACCTAGTGTGAGTATGCCCTAAGATTCAGTTACTCACTCATGAAGATAGTCAATTGTCGCCATAATATATATGGCGGGTATGTTCTAAACAAATTGCTATAGTCTGAGTAATGTGTGAACCACCAGGTCATGTGTTCAGCTAGTACATCCTCACACCAACATAATACTTGAATCCTCTTTTTGATGTGTGGTGCACATATAGCCTTGTCACATTACCACACAATCCCACGCTAATGTAGCTTAACACACGTTATTCAAAATTCATCAGCAAGCTGTCACATAATACACTTCTTGGCCAACTCAATCACCCTCCGCTTGTCTGACAGAGAGGCCATGTCTCCGATCTCCCCTCCAGCGAACCCAGCCACTGTGGAATGGAGGTTTTTTTGGAGGGGCTCTATGTATAGCTGTCTCAAACATCGCCCCGTCAGGCCACATTCTGTGGACACTTGTGGCGGATGGTGCCGTTTACAATCTGTGGGCTACAGTGATTGTTGGTCAGAAACGTCTGTGTAAAAAATAGGAAATAATGATGGGCTTGGTGCTCATTGTGCCTCTTCATGGTATTAAAGGTCAGCATTGAATGCCGAGCAAGAGACACAGAGCTCGTAAACAGGGCTCAGAATAGCACGGGTCCAGTAAGCTTAGAGAACCGCGGCTCTGCCTGATACAAAGAACTCAAGTGGTGTTCACAGGAATGCCAGAAAAGGAAGGTTTGGATGGATTTTGTCTTTTGTACATATTTGTCAAGTGTTCATTATAATGATGTTTTTTCCCCTCGTTTTCAGTGAGTGATGTGCATGTCATGACGAACAAAGCATTTTAAAACTAATAAAGCTACATAAAAAATCTTTAAAACTTTAAAGGGTTGGAGCGGTGGGGGGAATCCAACCAACCTCATACAGTATGCCTGATTTAAAAATAAAGAAACATATATATATATTTTGGTATTTAAAAATTACAACAAAATAGATATTTTTATTTAAACTAATATATTTAGTAAGTAAACCTTAGACATATAGTACTGTAAGTAAAACTACAATATTCCTTTATTAGAAATTACATTGGTTTTACTATGTGTAGTTTCACAAACTAATATCTAGAGGAGCACGTGATATGATTGATTGCAGCTGGTCTCTCATCTGTAATCATTAGTAAGTCAGTCGGATCATTCCAAACTCACTATAAATAGCCCGACTCGTATTACTCCCTTATCTTCGTTTTTTGAAGAATCCACCCCATCTCCACCTTTCCTCCTTTATCAGTGGGAGCTCTCGAGAGCTACCTGATCTCATACCCCTTTACATGCTCATTGACCAGGCGGGAGTCCTGGGCTCAATTACCTCCAAGCTCAGAGTTCTCTCCCGGCCAAACCTCCTATTATTGTCAAGCAATATCTAAGTGAACTCTTGAAGTATGCATCATTAAATATATACATAGCAAAAAAAATTCTACAGTAAATATTCGTTTAAAAACTCACATTTACTTGAGAAGAAAATGACAACATATTAGATCTTGTCTTGAGATTTGTGGAACTTTTAAGCGAAAAAATTTTTAAAAATTGTTTGCTGAGCCTGCTGTCTTTAGTGATTAAATGCAAATCACTACAGGCACTTTGAATGTCCAAATAGAAACAAACAAATATAAATGTATACTTGTGGCTCTTGACAATATATTGAGGACTCATGAAGTGAAATATTTACAAGATTATTTATTTTAATCCACAGAAAAATGGTTAATAACACAATTCACAATGAGCCATATCAAATGTTAGGGAATCTATAAGAAGTTATTCTTCTTGATTGAGATCACACACAAATGTAATGTTATATTTTATATAGGTTAGAGCATCAATAAGAAAAGTAAATATAATTTTAATAACAATGCAAAGCATGTGTTCTCCCCCTCTCTTGTTAACAAATAGTATCAGCTCATATGTGTTTTTGGCCCTGCGAGTATTAATTTTGCTTGCTTGTGTATGTATTTTTCACTCTCAAAGTGCGTGCATCTGTTGACTTGCATTTTATACAGTAAATCACCAAGAGCCACATATTCATATACATCTATTCTTTAGTCCATGTGAACCGGATGTTGCTGCAGATGAAGATGTCATATAAGTGGGTAGTGGATTTTAATTTTGGCTCCTCCCCTCATCTTTCACTTGCAGCAAATGAACAGTTGGCAGGGCATGGCTAATGGTTAGATTCTGATTAAAGATTACCCAAACAAACAGTTTTTCAGTGAATTAACTTGCATGGATTATTTGTTCACCTTCAGACTAACAATATGTGCTGACAAAATAAACACTGTAAATTTTGATTACATGCCAACTGTAATGTTTGTCTGAAGAAAAAAAAGATCTTGAATGGCTGGAAGAGAACATTTTCATTTTGGGGCAAAATTTCTTCCTAAATTAAGAAACTTTATCAGCCAGTGGGGTCAGAAATTTTCCTTTTCAGCAAATTTGCCTGATCTCATTGACAGATTTTTGTTTATTAATCATAATAAACTCTTAATTTTGTTAAACTGAAAAAAATGACTAAACATCTGATCTGATCTTGGTTTAAGAATGTTTAGATAGTTGTACTGGTAAGCAGGACTAATCTCATAAGTTTCTCCTTAATTATTGCAATGTACCATTATATTGCACATTTCTTGGGTATTGTCATACACCCAAAGCCATTTACAATCATATAACTCATGATTACTCTCAGAACTGTCAAAGCAACAAGTTTCAACCATAAACAATTGCTTTTTAAAGTGATTAATGACCATTTTTAGTAATGTTAATGGTAACATTTTGGCATTGATAAAGCTGTACACTAGTCTTAAACTGTAAAAAATGCTGGGTTCCACGCAATCGATTTGTGTTGGGACAACATGAAGGAATTAAGTTAGCTCAGTATTTTTACAAATTTAAGTGGATTGAACATAAAGCAATTAAGTTGTCCCAAAAAATATAAAGAACTGTGTTGTTTTAGCTCATTTTCATTAAGTAGTTAAAACATACGGCAAACATTATTTTTTTTTTGTGTACTTGCTGGGCTGGCTCTGGGGTATTGTGTGAATCTATATGCAGCATTTCTTTGCTGTCATCTCTCTCTCCTCCCATTAAAGGGATTAGTTTACACAAATTTTGAAATCTGTCATCATTTTGACTTGTTTTAAATATGACTTTGAGCTATGAACTATGACTTTTGCCATAATCCAGCATGGTGCAGCAAATCTTTTAAAGTTTTGCTGACACATTAATCAGTCGGCCCCTTTTGCACTTGCTATTAATCTATTTAAATGCAAACAGATTGTTTTTTTATTATTATTGTTGATTTGTTATGCATATGAATGCTTTTTATAACCGCTGATGGTCGAATAACCACTTTGAAACTGATGAAAATTTAGATTTGGACCTTTGAAGTGAGATGCTGAAAAAACCCCTGCAATAAAAATATATTTAGAAAAATGTCATAAACCGATAACTTCCATGGGGATTTTTTTCAGTATTGTCGTTTTCCAACATTGTTCAAATTATCTTCTTTTGTGTTCAACAGAACAAAGAAACTCCAACATGACTGGAATCACTTTAAATGAGTAAATGTAAATTAGATTAGTAAACGGTGACTAAATCTTCATTTTTAGGTAAACTATCAACTATCCCTTTAAGTAGTGATTAATGAATCCCCAGGTCAGTATGAGAAACCGTGCTGATTTCTGACCCTGCAGTAGTTAATGGCTAAATGTCAGTCATTAAGATGGCCAGAGCAGTTGATATTAACTTTCCACTCTCCATCTACAGTAGTTACATAAAGTCATCACAGATATCTTCCAACATGGAAAAACCAAAAGAAAACCAGAGAGATGACATACAGATGACTCATTTATTCATACGCCTCTGACAAAATATTTTGAACTGTACTGTATGCTATTTTGAGTCTCGCAAACATGCTGTGTGCATTAGTGCGTGTGGGCATTGTCTTTGCATTACGCGCTGTGGGCGTCTGTATTAGCTCACCTGTGCAGCACAAAGCCTCATGTCCCCGCGGTCACACTCAATTAGCTGCCACTGAGCGCGTGCAGGGCTGCCTCTCTTGTTTGCTGCATTGGCTGATGGCCCCAGTGATAGCATTGAGCCGCTGTCTCCTCTCCAGCTCCAGCATGCAGCGCTCTGTCTGCTGATGGCTGCCATGATAGCATTCACAGCTGCACCGGGACGCTTTCATCTGCTGCACATCTCCCGGCGTCATGCCAGGCACAAGCAAGTGAGGGCACGAACTGTATCCGGCCACCCACTGCCTACTGTGGCCTGTCCAGAGCAGAGGTCACACAGGTTAGAGTTTACACCACACAATAGGGGAAAACACAATAAACGTTTGGTCACAATGTAAACAAGGCTAACTCTAGCTAACGCTTGCTAGCCCAGAGAGGAGTGACAGTCCTTTTCTAATATGCTATTATAAATGACAGAATTATGATTTCTTTTTTAGTATTTTTGAGTCTTGCCCAGGGTTTTGGAGGTTCTGAGAGGTTTTTTTTTATCCTCCTTTATGGTAATTTAACAATATTAGGTATTTATACTGTAGGGTATATACTGTAATTATATCTACAAGAGTATTATTTTTGCAGTGTATAATACTTGGCGACACAGTGGCTCAGTGATTAGCATTGTCGCCTTACAGCAAGAAGGTCGCTGGTTCCAGTCCCGGCTGGGTCAGCTGGCATATCTGTGTGGAGTTTGCATGTTCTCCCCATGTTTGCGTGGGTTTCCTCCGGGTGCTCCGGTTTCCCCCATAGTACAAAGACATGCAGAATAGGTCAATCGAATAAACTAAATTGGCCATAGTGTATGTGTGTGCATGTGAGTGTGTATGGGTGTTTCCCAGTACTGGGTTGCAGCTGGAAGGGCATCCGCTGTGTAAAACATGTGCTGGATAAGTTAGCGGTTTATTCCTCTGTGGCGACCCCTGATGAATAAAGGGACTAAGCCTAAGGAAAATAAATGAATGAATGAATGTTTGTAGTTGTCATGTCACCAACTGATTGTTTAATTGGACTCTGTGTTTTTATTGTTTGACACCCTGATGAAGGCTTGTTTGTCCCTACACATTGGTGCACTTTTTAATGTGAAGTCATGTAAGAATTTTTTTTTGAGTGACTTAGGGTTATACTTTTAAAAGGGTATGTTGTTTATTTAGTTTTAATTTCATTTTGAGACCTTAATCAAACCTCTATTTTATTGGAAAAGTGTTACAACTGATTTGTAGCAATATTAACTGTACGACACAAAACGGCAGAGAATTTTCATTCTGTTATCCTTAAATTAAGTCACTCATACATTTACATTTCTTTCTATATGATTTTCAATGACTTAAATAATTCAATAGCTGACTAAAATAGTCACTTCAGAAGTTTCTGAATAAAAATGTTTTTAAATGAAGCAATTCAGTGAATTATTCAATGATTCACTCATAAATACTATTGACTAAAAGACAATTACAGATTCTCAGCTTGGAACTTCAGTGATTCACTGACAGTAATGGAAAGACTACTGTAAAATCATACTTAAAGTAAAATTATCATTACTTTCCTAAAAATGTACTGCAAGTAGAGTAAAAGTGTCTGTTGTAAATATGACTCAAAGTATGTAAAAAGTAGCCCTTTTAAAAGTACTCAAGAGTAGTGAGTATTACGCTGTAGAAAGCTGATGAATGTATATGTAATCTGTGGATGTGTGTAAACGTAACATTCTGTAGTGCATTTACTTATTGCTCAGCAGGCACATAACATCATTAGATGTTTATATTAGGTTAGATTTGGGTTGTAATGTCAGGTGACCAAAATTCAATGTCTAACCAGCATCTAAGGACAACGTTATGTTGATGTTTAATAACAACGTCAAATGACGTTGATATTTGGTTGATTTTAGGTTGTTAGAAGGTGACCAAAATCCAATGTCCAGCCAACATCTTAAACCAACGTCATATTGACGTCAAATACTGACATTTATTCATCAGGTATGGCAACCAAAATCCAACATCTGATGAACGTCATAGTGATAATGTCCACACAACGTCAAGCTGTAACATCATTAGATGTTGATTTTAGGTTGGACGTTTTCTAATCCCCATAGTCAAGAAATAAAGTAGTGACTGCAGGTTGAAGAAAAGTAGTGGAATAAAAGTACCAATACTACACAAAAAATGTGCTCAAGGGAAAGTAAAAATACACTTATTTTTAAAACTACTTAGTAAATTACAATTCCTGAGAAAAACTACTCAATTACAGTAATTTGAGTATTTGTAATTAGTTACTTTCCACCACTGTTCATTGAAAAGTGTCACTTGAAAAGTTTCTGACTGAAATCATTCATTAATATATTCATTTTCTTTTTGGCTTAGTCCCTTTATTAATCAGGGGTTGCCACAGCCGAATGAACCGCCAACTTATTCACCAGATGTTTTCTGCAGCGAATGCATCCATAACATCCATAAACATTCATTCACACACATACATACGGCCAATTTAGTTTTTTCAATTCACCTGTACTGCATTTCTTTGGACTGTGTGGGAAACTGTAGCACCCAGAGGAAATCCACATGAGCACAGGGAAGAACATGCAAACTCCACACAGAAATGCCAACTGACCCAGTCGGGGCTCGAACTAGCGACCTTCTTGCTGTGAGGCGATCATGCTAACCGTTGCGCCACTGTGACACCCTGACTGAAATCATGTTTAAATTATTCTGCGATCCAGCTGTTTTTTGTTTGTTTGTTTGTTTGTTGTTTTTGCTGTAATAACTCATTAAAATGTTATTAGACCTTTATTAATATTTGCAACTGGTGTTTTCTTATTTTCTCTCTCCAGTATAATTTAACCTGGTTTAATATTTTTGTACATGTTTGTTAAATATTTCATTTATATTTTTACATTTCAGTCATTTCAGTACATCAAGTTAAACTATATGAAACTGAGAAATATTACTTTGATAGCCATTTGAACATTTATTTTAATGCATATACTGTATATCAAATATACAGTATAACATATTTATATTAAATTATATTTTGTTTAAAGTGATAACCCATATCATGCATAGCTTCTTAATGTATCTCTATATGAAATTGTCTAGCTTCTTCAAAGACTATTTTTTTTAAATATATATATTAAACATGCATTAAACATGAAATGAATATTTACCAAACAGTATTTATTTTCTAAATGCATGTTAGGTTTTATTGTGAACAATTTATGCATATTTGTTTTTTCGAAACATTGTTTAATCAAAATGTCCTTTCTGTAAAAACAGCTCATTCTCTTGTTTCACTTCAATCTTTTAGTCCTCGCTTGTGAATTAACATTCATTTGCCTCCACATTTGAGTCCAACATCCACATCTCAAAATCCAATCAACAACTGATGAATTAAAGACAATGGCACTTTTTTTGACATTTCTATAACTTCTTCTTAAATGTACAGTTGAAGTCAGAATTATTAGCCCCCTGAATTATTAGCCCCCTTTTCCCCTAATTTCTGTTTAACGGAGAGAAGATTTTTTCAACATATTTCTAAACATAATAGTTTTAATATTTAATTTCTAATAACTGATTTATTTTATCTTTGCCATGATGACAGTAAATAATATTTGACTAGATATTCAAGACACTTCTATACAGCTTAAAGTGACATTTAAAGGTTTAACTAGATTAATTAGGTTAACTAGGCAGCAGGTTAGGGTAATTAGGCAAGTTATTGTATAATGATGGTTTGTTCTGTAGACAATCGAAAAAAATATAGCTTAAAGGGGCTAATAATTTTGAAAAATTAAAAACTACTTTTATTCTAGCCGAAATAAAACAAATACGACTTTCTCCAGAAGGAAAAATATTATCAGACATACTGTGAAAATGTTCTTGTTCTGTTAAAAATCATTTGGGAAATATTTAAAAAATTGTTTGAAAAAAATTTAAAGGGGGGCTAATAATTCTGACTTCAATTGTATGTCAAAATGGAAGCTCAGTTTTCTAAAGATGATAGATAATAAATATGCCACAATGAATGCTCGGCCCTGAAACCCTATTTAGCATTAGTAGTACACAAACATATGCTCATGTGCATGACACAGTTTATGCTGTTGCACTTTCTGTACCATTGGTAGTAAAACCCCCCAAAAAGAGTAAAGGGTAATGATTCTTCTCACAGCTCAAGATCCTGTGTGTTAATGATGAATAGGACTCCACACTTGAGTGACACTGGATGGGTTTTAAGGCCAACGACCTTCTCCCTAATAGATGACCACTCAAACACTCATCACTCACCCAACACACATCATTATCTGTGAATGAATCATTGGTTTATTCATTAAGGACACTCTCACTGGGGAAGAGACGACGAATTCAGCCAAAGGTCAGCACTGTCTCTCACCACTGACTTCTGTTCTGCATCATCTGGTCAAACTGACACCTTACACTATCTACATTAAAGGTGTACAGTAGTGACAGCTAAGCAAGACTGCTAACTGAATGACTACTAAGTTTAACTAAGCTGTACTAATATAGCCATTGTGCATTTATCCTTAAAGGGATAGTTCACTCAAAAATTAAAATGTACTCACTATTTGAATAAGAATATTTGTCAAGGTATGGAACCACTTGAGGGATCAAGTGGCTTCATACCTGGACAAGTTTCCTTTTTCTTTTTAACACAAAATAAGTTTGTAATCATTGATTTTTAAAGTAGGAAAAACGAATACTATGGTAATCAGTGGTTACAGGTTTTTCAAATATCTTCTTTTGTGTTCAACAGAAGAAAGAAACTCAAACAGGTATGTGACAAGTGCAGGGTGAGTAGATGATGACAGAATTATCAGTTTTGAGTGGACTATGCCTTTAAGTTGCTCCAGGGAATTTGCAGTACCTATTCAGGCCCGTTAGCCATAGGAGGTTCGGGTGGTTCGAAAGACCCACCCCTCACTGACAAAGGTCCAGAATTTGTCCCATACATGAGCTCATTTGTCCTATTTTGACTGCTATGCCATAATAAATTGTGAAAATAATACATCGAAGAAAGCTTTAACACCAAGTGAAATCCTGTGTTGGCTGTTGCATCAGCGTGACTGAGAAAAGTTGAATGTGAGGGCCAGTTTGCTATTTACTGTAAACGAATGATATTTAAATGACAATAGGCTAGTATTTAATTTAAAACTTTAACAGATTCCTATTTTTTTTTTGTAATGATACATGACGTAATTGATGTATATATGATGTATATGATGTAAATTATAATTGATGTAAATCTTTAGGAAATGTTTTTGGTACACCAAAATGTGTGGTTATGATGAACATTCAACAAGCTAATCCAGCAAAAAAATGGTGATTAAAATGTTACTAAAAAGTAGTATTTTAACCTCATAATTAATAGAAAATGATGCGAATAACTGCAAAAAGGTCCACTTTTTAAGAAAAAAAGAACCACTCCTTTCACTAGGCTGGCTACAGGCCTGCTACTACTGTACAGTACTATATAGGGGGATCCAAAAGAGTACCACAACTTTGTAAATAATTGGGTAATTAATCAATGTGAATAATACTTAAAGTTTTTTTTCAATAGAAAACAAGTTCATAGATGTTAAATATGACCCCCTCCAGACACTCGAGTGACATCAACCCAAAAGTTGGGGTATTCTTTTTGAATCACCCTGTATTTTTTAGGAATTTAATTCAGTATGTGTTCAATTTCCTTTTTTCAAAGACTTTTTCCTTTTATTATTAATTTGATCTCTATGAAAAAATTATTTATACCTTTTTTGGAATGATTTTCACTGTGACAGCTTAAATAAACTGCACTGAAATTGTTTCTCTGCTATTGTAATGTTGATTATAGAAAAAACCTGTTAATTTCACACGAGTAAATATTTTACAGATAGTATTTTAATCATTTGTTTTAGATTTAGTACATTGGCAAATGAAAGTTAATCATTTATTTTTGGAAACATGTTGTTGCTGTTTTTCCTACACAGAAAAGGTCTATACTGTGAATTAGACCAAGTGGTGTCCACATCAAATAAAATGAACAGTAGGGATTTTATATACACTGAAAGCATAATAAATGCTAGTTAAATGGCAGCTTTAAAGTTTCAGATCACTTCTGTTAAAACAGAATTGTAATATAATTTAATGATATAATGGTATGACATATTGATGGTAATGATATAATGATATAATAATATAATATAATAATATAATGGGTCAAATAATGTTTTATTGTCAGACAACGCAACATTTATGTAACAACGTATTCTGACATGTACTTTTTAATGTATACTTGAGATGCTTGAGGTTTTTTAATATGTCATCCCATGATTTTTGTTTTAAATACACTTAACAAGACATTTGGTGTATAAACTACTAAGCACATCCCAATGCAGGGGTGCCCAAATTTTTCTTATGAAGGGCCAAAATCCAACTTGATTGAGGGCTGTGGGCCGAAGGTAAATATACCAAACTGCACACTAAAAAACGCAGGGTTCCACACAATTCATTTAGGTTGTCCCAACACAAATCCATTAAGTTAACACATTTAAGTGGATTAAACATTAAACAATTAAGTAACAATTACCTCCAAAAATCTCAAGAATTTAAGCTCATTTTACATAAGTAGGTTGAACAAGCAGCAAATTTGTTTATTACATTAAAGTTGCCATGGGTAATTTCGTAATTTATTTAATATTATTAAGAAATAAATAGATTTAATCATATTAAATAATGTAATATAATTTTTTTTACATTTTATAATGAACTTATTACTATAAAAACATCATTTCTTTTTTAACACAATGGCCGAATAAACTAGTAAAGCTGCACCTGCCTTTGCCAATGTCTTTTGCATTGTTTTCTGTCCATCAATGACTGTATTGTTTTTTAAAAATCTGATTCATTTACAACGTTTTATTGAAAGACTTAATTTCTTTTTAATAAGCTTTTTCGTTGCTCAACAATAAGACAAATTACACTGTAAAAAATCCAACTTTAAAAAAGTTGAAATACTTTTTTTTTTGTTGGTTTGGCAAAAATCTGTAAAAATGTACAACTATACATTTAACTTGTTTACGTAACCTAAATCAAAATTTTCTTCATTAGGTTAAAAAGATTAGTTTTGTGAGCAAAACTTTGCAAGTTCACTCAAAAAAAGCTTCTGCCAACTTGTTACTTTAAGTTGAGTTAATCTCAGACCTCCTCACTTGCAGTATTTCTAACCCTAAGAACAACGAAAAAAATAAGAGTAACACCAATAATAACATTAATGTCATTACTGTATTATTAACAACAACGACGACAACACAGTTACAGAAACATCTTCGGATGCACAACCTTGGACACATCATCAGTGTTGTTTCCTGGACTCACAGGGTGTTTCGGGTCTTGCAACAGACACCCTCCTCCAGGCGACCCAACCGAGGCTGATCAGACCTTGTGTCCAAGTGGCATACTACTGCCCCCACCGTTCCCCCCTTTTCAACCAGAGCCATCTGGATGCTTTCTCCGCTGCCTCCACGTTATTACTTCTGGCTCTTCTTCGGTTGGCACCTGTTATTCCCAGTGTACCATAGGCCTTGCTCAGGGTGTAGCTGGCAAATCCCCTGCTGCCCACTTCCACTGGCATACACCTGGTTCTCCACCCATTCGTCCGACACTGCTCCACTAGCTCCTGGTATTACTCCTTCTTTCTCTCCTGAGCCTCCTCCATCCTCTCTTCCCAGGGAACAGTTAGCTCCAGCAGGATAAGTTGTCTTGTGGCCTCGGAGACCAAGATTATATCAGGTCTCAATGTGGACTGGGTGATATGCGGTGGGATCTTCAGCTGCCTCTCTAGATCAACTGACATCACCCAGTCTCGGGCCGTGGAGAGCAACCCAGCAGGGCAGCTCTTTGATGTTCTCTCTGGCTTTTGTCGTTCCTTGATGAAATGAATGGCCTTGGCTGTGGCTTGGCGGTATCGGCTGTCCTTGATCCCCTTGCTGATTGCCTCAGCAATGGATTTAAGCACCTGGTCGTGTCTCCATCGATACCGACCCTCGCCTAGTGCCTTGGAGCAGCTGCTCAAGATGTGTTTTAGTGTCCCTGGCTTGGAACACAGGGGGCATGCAGGTGTCTCTACTCTGCCCCATATGTACAGGTTAGATGGGCTGGGAAGAATGTCGTACACCCCTTGGATCAAGAACCTGATTCTCAGGGGGTTCCACGTCCAGGTGTCTTTCCAGGTGACATTCCGCTCCATCGCCTGCTCCCACTTCATCCAGGCCCCTTGCTGTCGCATGGCCACTGCTCTGCTGGTTCTCTCCTCCTCAATTGAAGCACGCACCTCCTCCTGCACCAGCCTCTGCCTCTCCCTCCCGCTGGCCACGTCGTACTGGGTTGCTACTCGGCTCCCAAGTCCGGCTCTGCCTTGTGCTACTGCCCCAAGGATGGCTTTGTGCTTCAGTCGGGTTTCCGCTTGTTCAACTGCCTCTGCTGCCCTCCATTTCCTCCCTGTCCTGACGACAATCCCTGCCCCGGACACCTTCGCATACTGCAATACTACTGCAATAATGCAAACGTAATTTAAAATTATTATTCATTTGTAATTTAACTTTTCTTTATTTGGGGGGGGGGGGGGGGGTGTTCAGTTGCAAAAAGACTTTTTACATGCAATTTTTATCTCACATTTACCTATAGTTCACTCTACAAAAAGAAACGCTTAGCGCATGTGGACTGTTAATTTGTATTTAACTCTTATATATATATATATATATATATATATATATATATGGAAGTTTTTTGTTAACAAAATTTTAATTAAAATGCCAAAAAAAGATCAAATATTAAATTGAACTTTTAAAACAACTACCCAAATATAAATCAAACGCTCAAATAATAAATCAAAATGCATTCTCAAATGAGAAATCAAATGTATTTGAAATTTAATTTGATGAACAACTAAAATCCTGTTATAATTACATGACAAATAAACTGCTCAAACTATAATTTAAGTTTAAATTACAGAAACTGGTTCCTCCTGATTACACACACACAGCTGGAAGCTCATGATAACCTGATTACTAGGACTGTAAAGACACCTCATTCACACAGACTCTTTGCTGAGTCTTGTTTTTCCCTGTGAAGCATTACAAAGCATTTTTCTCTGTTTGTCCTGCCATGTTTTGATCCTTGCCTTGTTTACTGTTATTGTTGTTTTGCCTGTTGTCCTGTTTTGTTAACATTTATCTCTTTTTTAGTTTTTAGTTTTTTTCAATTGAACTATGCTTGTTCTGATAATGTATTATTTCTTACTACCAATTTCCAAAAGTTTTTTGTTCACTCAACTTCAGACATTTTAGGTCAGTGCAACCGATGTTTTCAAAAGTTGAGTAAACAAGAAAGAACAAAAGGAAATAAGGATTATGAGGTTTTTGTTTTTTTGTAGTGGCTTAAAAAAATTTAGTGTACCAAAAAAACTACCTCTCTTCTAAGATGGGATGGTGGGCCAATTTAAAGGTTACCAATGGGCCCTAGTTTGGGCACCTCTGTTCTAATGTTTGTTACATACAGTATTATAATTGATCGTTTTAAATGTATTATTCATTTATGCTTTATCTTATTTAGACTGCCATTTTGACAATACATTTTGTTCTTTAACACTTAATGACCTAATACAAGAAATTCAACTATCTAGTTATTATTGCAAATACATTTGAGCTTGTTTTAAAAATAAACCTGCGTCAAACACTCATGGTCTCCTAAAGCCAGTCATGATGTTCCAGTTCTGTCGTTTCACTCTTTTGCCTGTTCAAGCAGCTGATAATTTCTTATCACCACTTTACTGGAGGTGCTTATCTGGATGGCTCTTTTAGTCCCGTGGGCCTGCGATGCCCACCCTCCAGGGCCACATCCTCACTCCACTGCCTCCCCAGAGCCTCTCCTGCCTTGTCCAAATCTGTAATTGTGGTCTAATGGCCGTGTTTGAAGCTGATCTAGCACATAAACAGGCGAAGGAAGTCTTTAGAGATTTAATCACTCAGTCCCTCCCTCCCTCTCTCTCTCTCTCTCTCTCTCTCTCGTTCTCTCCTTCCTCGTCTCCCCTTCTCCGGTTGAGTCGATCAGGCCTCTGCTTCCCAGACAACTGCAAACAATTAGGCAAATTAGTGGCTCCGCCATCACCATCAAGAGGCCTGCTTGTTTATATCTTAATTGAAGCGAATGTCAAAACAGTCAAGGTTTGAAAGAAACAAGATGCGTCCATGAGATGAAATTCAAACTGCCAGCCAGCCCAAATATTAAGAGTGTTTGTTTAATAGCGTGCGACCAACTGGGAAAAAGAAGGATATAAGAGAAAAAATGTGGAGGCAGAGAGAGAGCGAGAGAGAGCGGGAGAGGGTAGATATAAAGAATACATATGGAAGAAATGCATGCTGACATTTTCCACATCTGTATAGTCTATAAGATATTTCTTTTATCTGTTTGGCCCTCTTATTTCTGTGTTCTTGGATTTATTTGATGCTCACAGTCCTTGTAAAAGCTTTTTACTAAATAGAAAGAGTAACTATGCAGTATTCGATGGGCTCCTTTCCTCCCCCTCGTCCTGTACAATACATAAATAAACAGGAATGACCTGATTGAGATGTAAAAGGCAGGGACTCAGCTCTGGGAGCCATTCGTTACAATGATGCATTAACCATAGTGTTCTCAGCAGGGCCAATGGCACTATGCACACTAAACAGGGACTGCCTAAACTAATGGCTTTCAAAGGGAATACATATTAATTCCGGTGGCATGACAGCGTTTATTCATGAGGCTTGACTTTTTTTTTTTTGTTTACCTGTGGATTGTTGTACAAGTACTGATAAGTGACTTCACCTACTGGTGATGTGCCACACGCAGCACCTTTGCAGACACACTTGGCCTCTTCAGCTGCACTGAAGTAACTCAATACTACAGTTTCCTAGTGCACATGAAACATGTGCAATGGCACAATTCAGAGTCACTATAAACATTCCTAAAACTCACAAAAATCATGAGCAGATGTGATGGGAGAAGCAAGTGCCTTCAATGCTGTCTTTCCTAAAAAACAAGATTGACATGTTGGAGTAAAGCTAAATATTGTACATAAACAAAACTTTTAATGGCTCAATTAACATAAATGTCTTTCTGAAGTTTTTTCCCCCCCAGGCTTTTTACATTATTTATAAATTAAAAAACAAAACAAAACAAAACACAAATGTTCTGACAATTTGAGCTACCTACATCAGAATGTGCTCCCATTCAAAAAATAGATAGCACAGCTCGATGATGAAATGCAGTATGTTACTAATAAGACACTGGAAAAAAGCTGTCATTCATCCAATTAAAAAATTAGGGTAATGGCTCACATCTAAATTGTATCACTTGACTTAACAAAAAATAAATTATTTGCCTTAAACAATGTGTTCTATCTCCATGAGAACAATTTTATATAACCTGATACAAAGCATATTTATCTTGTTGAAGAAAGTCAATTAATTTAAATTCTCTTTTTGTTCTGAACAAGACGATATAGCTTTAATCAAAACAACAATTGCCGTAAAATGTTCATTCATCCAATTAAAAAATTAGGGTAATGGTTCACATCTAAATGTATTCACTTGATCCAATGATAAATAAATTATGTGCCTTAATATTTTTTTAAGTCCATGAAAGTATCGTATCATAATGATTGCTGTACATGGGCAACTGGAGCTAGGAGAACACTCAAACTTGAGTGTCTCTGTTGTCAGTAATCTGGCAGAATAAGCAGGTAGGAGGCAGCACTGCCAGTTAACCTTTTTATTCTGAGCTCAGAACTGAGGTGTTTCATTTACTAAATACCCTTGTTGATGTCATGGGCAATATTTTATAAATAAATGAAATATTGGGCTTAAATCACAGAAGCCAACGCAAACTTGCCGGGGTTAAACCCCTATATTTTGAAGGACATCCTGGGATTTTTAAAGACCACAAAGAGTCAGGACCTTGGTTTAACGTCTCATCCGAAAGACGGCGCTCACCGAGCAGTATAGAGTCCCCGTCACTATACTGGGGCATTAGGACCCACACAGACCGCAGGTTGGGCGCTCCCTGCTGGCCTCAATAACATCACTTCCAGCAGCAACCTAGCTTTCCCATGTGGGCTTCCCATCCAGGTACTGACCGGGCGCAGCCCTGCTTAGCTTCAGTGGGCCACCATGTGAGAGTTGCAGAGAGCTAGCTGCCGGCACAGAGACTATAGATCATTTCAGAGGCTGCATCCTCCTAAGGAGTCCACAAAGGCCGAACCGAGCGTTTTGAAATGAGACGATCTAGCCTACAGAGGACAGATCCCGTCACCTAGCAACCGTAACAGCTGCTGTTAAAGCGGTAATAAAATTTGTAATGACTTTTTTTCAAAGTGATTTTAAAACTTATTGTAAGCGATTTAAAGGCAAAACAAGGTTTATAAAAGCTGGAAATATATTTCCTTTTATCCATACATGTACACAAACATGCAAACTGTCTATAAAATCACTCTTTCGTAAGACGTCATACTTTTGTTGTTTTTGACATGTTTTTTTTGTTTACATATCCACATAAAATAAACCTAATTCATACATTTAAATCGAAGTTTTCTTTTAAAAGCGTCCTGCCGTTATCAGGATGCAATGAAGGAGCCTTTGAAATGAGACAGTCTACGTTGCGCCACGATGATGCAGCGCACTTCGAATGCATCCTTCAGAGGATGCAGCCTCTAAAATGAGACACATCTTGAATACACAAGACATGTCACTCGTATCTTTTTGAATGGGGAAAAGTGTAACTCAATATAAAGCCCCGCCTAGTACAGGAGCCAATCATCGATTCGCTATATGGCAAATAATGCCCGCCTTCTAGTACAGAAGCCAATCATCGATTTCTATAGACTGAGGATCCTCTTGCGAAGGGACTCAGACCAGATGTGGGTTTCTGTAGATTTTGTGTGATTTGGACATTTAGAAATTAAACTAAAGCAGGTCACACACCAGATGCGCTACTCGGCGCCGCAACACGGCGCACACATGACAGTTGAAAGTATCACACACCAGACGTGCACATTTGCATGTTATTTAAAATGAAACTATTTAGATGGCGCTCTGTGGCACGGCAGAAATATGAACAGTGTTCTAAGTCGTGGCTGGGCGCCGCGGACAGCTGCGGACAGCTGCCAACTTGCAGCGCCAGTGAGTGTACCCTTATAGAATCCTATGTTTAGAATTCTGAAATGCATGGTGTTGCGTGGCGCGACGCTGTGCATCGCCGAGCAGCACTTCTGGTGTGTGACCCCCTTAAAGGGACAGTTGTTGTTTAATTTTTTTGGTGATTCCTAATATGAAATTCAGCCGTAAGCTAGGCAAGCAGTTTTGGAGAATTTGATGTTTCCCCATTCAGACAGAATGTCCGAGCATACTGCCCAAGAGGTGTTTCAAAGATGGCCACCGAGTGAAAGGACTTGCCTTAAAGGGACTTTGCATAAACTAACTCTAAACAATTTCCCATGATGCACCTGGCTATAGTGCTGGTTGGTTGAGCTCTTAATCAAATACATTTATATTTAACTTTATTTTGAACTGAAAATATATTACTTGAAAAATAAAACAAGTAATATTAAACTGAAATGAAAGATACATTTTTTAACTGGATGAAGTACTGCTGTACTGCTGTACTGTGTAATATATCCCAAACCATTCCAAACTCTAACCCCAACCTTTAAACCATACAAATATAATGTTGGTAGCAGAATACAATATGTAGCATGAATTATCTCACCACAATTTTTTTTTTTTTTAAATAAAAAGGTAACGCTATAGTTTAGGTCACAAAATTAACTAGCACTACTAGCTTAACAAACTACTTATTAGCTGTTTAATAATAGTTAGCAAGATAGAATTTTGGTTTAGGATTTTTGTAGGATTAGGGATGCAGATTAATATCATACTTTAGAACTACTAATGAACAATTATTATCTTAATAATAGGCAGGGCTGCACAGTGACGCAGTGGGTGGCACGTTCGCCTCACACCAAGAAGGTTGCTGGTTCGAGCCCTGGCTGGGTCAGTTGGTGTTTCTGTGTGGAGTTTGCATGTTCTCCCTGTGTTTGTGTGGGTTTCCTCCGGGTGCTCCAGTTTCTCCCACAGTCCAAAGACATAGGATATAGATGAATTGAATACCGAGTGTGTATGGATGTTTCCCAGTAATGGGTTGCAGCTGGAAGGGCATCTGCTGCGTAAAACAAATTCTATATTTACTGCTGCCCAAACGTGTAAGTAAGATAACTGCTTAACAAATTTTAAAATATAATAAAAATGTACAAAATTATAAAAAAAAAACATTTTCTATTTTTAATATATTTAAAATATATTTATTCCCAGCCATCACTCCAGTCTTTAGTGCATATAGTGTATAATTATTTTTAAATAATTTTAATATGCTGATTTGTGGCTCAAAATATGGTAACACTTTTATCTGATGGTGCATTTGAGCATTAGTAGACAATCTGCTTAATATCTGTTGATATGCTCCAACATATAACTGACTATAAGAAACTTTGTAATTACATGTCAACTTACACTAACCCTAACCTAACAGTCTACTTATAATCTAATGAGAATTAGTTGGCATGTAGATGGCATTTAATGTTTTCTTGTAGTGAGATAATAGGAGATCATGTGATCCGGTAGTGTACAAAAAGGAGCACTTTACTGTCTGATGAAGAGCCGTGTGCTCGAAACGTTACACGTTTTGTGTCAGCCTTTTTAATTTAATACATTTGCATTTTTGGAGCTTTGGTGTTGTTGCCTTTTTGAATATATAATTTGCACTTTTTGCATTTTGGCTGAGCACTATTAAAAGTGATGTGCATACTTTTGTATACAATGCATTTGTAATGTAACTTAAATTCAACAAATGGACCATCAAAATAAAGCGTTAACTGAAAACATTTCTTATCGTTATTCGTGTGGAAAATAGTTAATAACAACATCTGAAATATATTGTATATTGTTAATGTTTTTTTCACCAATCAAATTACATGTAGAGTTTCATTATAATTATATTTTGTCATATTTTAAAGCTTGAAAAGCCTTAACATTGCTCAATGCCTTTAAAGTCAAAATAATTTCTAAGTAACAATTTGAGATCCCTGCAATAAAGTGACATCCTAATCAGAACAACAAGAGAATAATCCGATGAAACACCACAAATGAAGATGTATGTATGATAGTGCTTAAAAACACAGTCTTGGAGGTAATATAGTCCAGATACCAGCACTGATCCTGATTGTTGTGTGCAGTAGGTAGATGGATGTTTATGGAGCAGGTGAGCTCAGAAGTTTGGCTCCAGCATTAGGGGCCCAGACAGACATATAGACTCTACCTATCAGGCACTGGTCTGCACAGAGCCCACGAGTATCAGCACTCTAATTGGATCAGTGGCACGAATGTGATTACCGCTGGCGTATTTATTTACATAATAATTATTATTGCCAGCCCTGTGGTGCCAGAGGATGTGGAGGGGGGAGGGCTGGAATATGGCTGATCTGTGTGTGTGTGTCTGTGTATTGTGTTGAATGTGTGTGTGAGAGGTCGTCAAACGTGCCTCCCCCTTCAGTGCAGAGCTGATATGATGGCATTATTCTATTAGTGCTCCAGTGTGAAGTTTGAAATGAGCTCTGATTGGATTAGTTAACGGCGAGGACTAGATAGTGCGGAATGAGGTTAGCGGCAGCACACGCAGCTCGAGCGGCCGTAATTAGGAGTCTGTCCAGGGAGAGTGTTTGGAAATGTGCCAACACACATCAACGACTCCTCCTATCGCAAGTACAAATAATAGAGTTGGATGTTTTTAAAGCATTATTTTTATTGTTATTTATTGTTTATTTATGAGAGGGTAGTTTCGGTCCTTAATGCTAATTTGTCATGTACTGTAGGACATGATTGCCTTCCTACTTTTCCAATGTGTTTTTCCAATGGGGATTTCTTTAATAAAGTATTATAAGTCATGAACCAAACCAAGCAGCTATGAATCAAAATATTACACACTTTGATCTGAAGCACTGGAGTATATAAAAATCAGACAAAAAAAGGACTAGTTTCTTACGCATCTCATCCTTTCCTTTGTTTAGTCATTTTCTATTTATCAAACCCAGAAGAATAATTAACTTCAAAACATTTGGAGTGACACTCCAAACAGTCTTTCTAGTTACTTATTAAAAAACATATTTTATAAAATACATACAGCAGCGTTACATGTTTTTGATTGCATTAGACAGAAAAAGTTATGATTACCATAAACATTATTTTACTCATAAATAGATAGGATTGAGTGGTGTCACGTTGGCGCAGTGGGTAGCATGATCGCCTCACAGCAAGAAGGTCGCAGCTTTGAGCGCCGGCTGGGTCAGTTGGCATTTCTGTGTGGAGTTTGTATGTTCTCCCTGTGTTCATGTGGGTTTCCTCCGGGTGCTCCGGTTTCCCCCACAGTCCAAAGACCTGCGTTATAGATGAATTGAATAAACTCAATTGACTGTAGTGTATGTGTGTGAATGCAAGAGTGTATGGGTGTTTCCCAGTGTTGGGTTGCAGCAGGAAGGGCATCCGCTGCGTTAAACATATGCTGGATAAGTTGGCGGTTCATTCCGCTGTGACGACCCTTCATTAATAAAGGGACTGAAGCTGAAAACAAGCTAGATAGCATTGAATTTTAATAGGCTTTTTAAGTGAATAAATTGTGTAGTTTTGGAGTTTTTGGTGCATTTTTGTATATATATTTGTATACTTATAAATTAGAAAAACTCAAAAAATGTGTATACTTACACACATAAAAATTGGTTGGGTTTCATGAAGAACCTATAAAATCCGATGAAAGTTTCATTCCACAAATGGTTCTTTAAAGTGGAAAATAGATAATTTTTCTTCTCTAGATTATGTCCTTGACAAAAGAAAATGGTTCTTTTAAGAATTAAAAAGTTCTTTGGGAAACCAAAAATGTATTTTTTTTTCTATTCCAAGGGTAGGTAAGTGTGGTCCCGGAGAACTGCAGTGATAAAAACTCACCTTCCTGTAGCGTTATCGTAACACTCAAACTTTGATTTGTTTGTTTACATGTGTTTGATTAGGGTTGGAGCAAAACTCTGCAAGACTGTGGCTTTCTAGGACAAAACTTGCCTACACCTCTTCTGAATTCACTTTAAAAAAACTAAACAAAAAAATCAACCCAGGCTAATTCTGAAAATGTACCCCTATATACATTTCTCGAGAGCACCAAATATGTCCCAGGAGCTACGTGTTTTTGCAGTTTTTGTTTTCGCGAATCCACTAGAGGCCATTGTGTACGCTTTTTTCAGATCTCAAATTTCTCTCACGAGTGCCATTTGTGCATGCTGTTCTAACATAAATCCACCAGAGGCCGCTGTCGACTGACTGACAGACTTACTGAATGACTGACTGACTGACCGATCGATTGACCCACCCTCCTCATTTCCAAATCCAACCAATAGTGTTTTCGAAAGCACCGACTGATCTGCCCATCCACTTCCCTAAACCTAACCGAAAGTTTTAAAAAAACAATCCAAAAAAAGAAAAGCCCTCGCCTGATTTTTACCACATTTTCAGATTTTACCACATTCTCAATCTGTTATTTACTTGTTTATTCTATTTTTTGGGTTTTGTTTTACGTCTCAAGTCCACCAACATACATGGCGAGCTAACTGGACAAACTGGTAATAGCGGGAAAGCCGCCCATATGGAGGTAAGCGGTGAGCTGGTAATCGTGAACGCCCCTCAGCGTTCGTTTTAAAGATGAAATGCAGCCATACGTACTTCTGGCTACATAATTTGCGATCTCCAGAAATATATATAGGGCTACGTTTTCAGTATGAGCCTATGTTGAAAAAAAATGTCTGGCAGAATGATAGAATTTAGCATTTTTACTTCAGATATTTAACAATGGACACATGTACTTCTGGCTTTTGTATTCATTACAGTTACTAATATACACATCAAAATATGTATCCATTCCTACCTAGCCACCTGTATGCCATCAGTCAGCTGATCAGTCCATCCACCCATCCGTCATTGTGTTTTGATGCATCATTGTTTGCCAACCCAGTCCTGTTAATTTTAGTTAAAAGAGTTTAGTAAGCATGTAATAGTGTTTAATCACAGTGTTTCTCAAACAGCCCATTACAGCAGTGTTGAGTGGCAGCATTACATGGCGCCTGCGGGGTCTGAACAAACCACCTTTTGTTAATAAGGTTCCATTAATCAGAGTCATTACAGAAGCCACCGGACCACAGGACCATGCCGTGCATGATAAATATCCTCCAAACAGAAACAATTTACCCACCCCGTCTAAACAAATCTCTATTGTGTGTGTGTGTGTGTGTGTGTGTGTTTATATAACAATATGTGTCAATTGTTCCAATGATGTCCCAAGATTTGTTCCACTCTATGACTGTACTAATTAGATTTCCCTTAAAACACAGCAAGTGCTCATTTATGCGCCTATGAAGGAGAACAATGCGTATGTGAGTGAGTGTGTGTATGTGTGAACAGTGATGGGCGCAGGGCGGAACAGGAACCACGCACTCTGGCTAAAGTGACCCTGAGGAGCAGTTGAGGTTGAATGTTGGAGGGCTGCCTGTGGGCCGACGTGTCTGCAGACGCGGCCGTGTCTCATTCAGTGTTGAGCGTGTGCTGTTCCCTGTCATTACCACAACTCCTCCAGGACCAAACACTGTCCACCCAAACCAGGACTAATAGATTATTTGTGAAAAATGCAGCCTGGCCATAATGGTTTGGTGCCTGTGTTTGAGTAAATATGCATTTTTTGACAAATGGATAAATTTATTTTTAATGCAGATTGTGTGTATATATATATATATATATATATATATATATATATATATATATATATATATATATATATATATATATATATATATATATAATTTTTTTTACAGTAAGGTTTGATTTGTTATTTAACATAAGTTAATGCATGATATATTGTAATAGCAGTTGTCTAATAGTAGTTTTCTAGCATTTATTTTTATTAAAAATTATTATTATTCATATTATTTATTATACAGTTGCAATCAGAATTATTAAACCCCCTTTGAATTTTATTTTATTTTTTAAATATTTCCCAAATTATGTTTAACAGAACAAGGAAATTTTCACAGTAAGTCTGATAATATTTTTTCTTCTGGAGAAAGTCTTATTTGTTTTATTTCGGCTAGAATAAAAGCAGTTTCTAATTTTTTAAAACCCATTTTAAGGTCAAAATTATTAGCCCCTTTAAACTATATATTTTTTAATAGTATACAAAACAAACCTTCGTTATACAATAACTTGCCTAATTACCCCAACCTGCCTAGTTAACCTAATTAATCTAGTTAAACCTTTAAATGTCACTTTAAGCTGTATAGAAGTGTCTTGAAAATTATCTAGTAAAATATTTTTTACTGTCATCATGGCAAAGATAAAATAAATCAGTTATTAGAAATGAGTTATTAAAACTATTATGTTTAGAAATGTGTTGAAAATTTTTTCTCTCCGTTAAACAGAAATTGGGGAAAAAAATAAACAGGGGGGCTAATAAATCAGGGGGTTGAATTATTCTGATTGTAACTGTATATTATTATTATTATTATTATTATTGACAAGGAGGATTTGTGTTCATTTGTCCTCTAAATCCACAGCCATATCACCCTACAGCCCAAGACCAGTTACTCACTGAAGCTAAGCAGGGCTGAGCCTGGTCAGTACCTGTATGGGAGACCACATGGGAAAACTAGGTTGCTGTTGGAAGTGGTGTTAGTGAGGCCAGCAGGGGGTGCTCAACCTGCGGTCTGTGTAAGTCCTAATGCCCCAGTATAGTGAAGGTGACACTATACTGTCAGTGGGTGCCGTCTTTTGGATGAGGCGTTAATCTGAGGTCCTGACTCTCTGTGGTCATTTAAAATCCCATGGCACTTCTCATAAAGAGCAGGGGTGTAACCCCGGTGTCCTGGCCAATTTTGCTCCATCAGCCCTTACCCATCATGGCCTCCCAATCATCGCCATCCACAGAATCTTTCCATTCCACCAATAGCTGGTGTGTGGTGAGCGCACTGGTGCCATTGTCCTGTGGCTGCCGTCGCATCATCCAAGTGGATGCTGCACACTGGTGGTGGTGTGGAGAGACCCCCTTCATGATTGTGAAGCACTTTGGGTGTTTGGCCATACAAAATAAATGTGCTATATAGATACACATTACCTTACCTTACCTAAAAGATTGAACTACATGGCTTTCAATGGCTAATTAAGTATGCCAATTTTTTTTATTAATTTGTATCATTAATACTGTACAAATCTGAACAAAAATAAAGTAATTCTGGAGCCATTTAAAGAGCAAAAGGCAGTTTTGAAATTAATTATTAGTGTGGTGTGAAATGTAAGAAGAAATACCTGGAAACTTTTGGATGACACAAACAGTTAAAAGCTGGTTGATTTTTGGACATTGTTATATTGCAAACAGACTTATGCATTACTCTTCTCCTCAACATGGCTTTGTCCTCTTGTAAGTCCCTCTTTCCTTGTTTTTGTCCTTCTTGCAATGATGGAGACTCATTTGTTCTGTCAGCTCCACTTTTCCTCTATTCCTTTCCCTCATTAGTGGCATTCTGTTCATTTTGGTATCCCACATTCTTAACCACGATCCCTTCTCTTTGTCCTGCCTTTTCTCCCTCTTTCTTTCTGCAGAGTGTCTAATTCCAGAGCTGGGATCTTCACAACAGATAACAGCACTAATTTCATTAATTATAAACCAATATGTTACTGGAAGCCTCCGGAGACTCCTGGCCAACACTGGCATCTGGTCCACAGCGCGGGGGGGAATTGAAAAGGTTAGACAAGAGAGTAGACAAGGAGTGAGAAAAGAAAGAGAAAGATAGAGGGATTAGAGAGAGCTGTCCTTGTCATTAGTGGATGAGAGAGGCCGACTATGAGATCACGTCCCATTCTTTGTCTAGAGTGGCGTATGGTTGATATTACTGTCTGTCAGCGTAAAACCATAAAAACCAACCCAGTACAGCTCATTGTCTCAAACTATCCGCAGACTAAAGATCAGGATTCAAATCAAAAATTCTCATGACGTTTCTTTGACTGGCCTAGAGAGTAAAGTATTTACTTGCAGTTAAGGATTTACAGTACAATGACTTATATTCAAGCAATAAGCAAATAATTTTACCGCAACTGAACTTTTTGAGCTTGGTTTGGCTCAGATCATAACTGAAATTGAAAAATTCTTGTGCATTCTTTACACCATCTAGTAATTTTGTGCACATCATAAAAGCAGTTTCTTGATATTTAAAAAATGCTTTAGTTAGGGATGTAACGATTCACCGTGGCTGTTTCTCAATATGCATTCTTGTCTGTACTTGCGTTCTTGTGTCCTCGTGAAACGTCATCAACGGTCGCCGAAGTACTGTTCCAATTCAAAGTTTACATCTTGCAAAGTACAGATAAAATTCCTGGATGTGTACTTGCTCTGCCCCTTTTGCTAAGGATGCATCCAGATGTGACTTGTACGAACTTGTGAAGCGCAGGTAACCCAGAATGCATTGCAGGCCGACCAGCGAAAGCTAATGGCGAGGAGAAAACCCGCACGATTTTAAAAATACTCCTCTGTTGTGTTACAAAATAAAGTTTTAAGAGTTTTTCAGGCTAGAATATAATTGTTTTAAACATGAAGCGCGTCTTTGGCGATGTGCCACAGCTTATGCGGACTCTGACCCCCAGCCTGTCAGCGGGAGCTTCGCCATCACCTCCACTGCCGAGAGCAGCTTTACTTCAGCCAGTCAATCTTGGATGTACCGCTGGATCTCATCTCTCTATTGTAGTTAAAACATGACATTTAATCCATCTTGTGTATATCTAACGGCCAGTTTTTGGTCTTTTCAATCTATTATTTGTAATCAAGTGTATTATTTTGGCAGTGTTATTTTGATAAGTTTTATAATTGTCTTTAATTATGTTACTGTGTTGTATGTTGTTTGTCTTTGTTTACCAAATTACTAATGTTATCTTTATTTCTTATTGTGTACGTCTTGAATTATACAGTACAGTATACTTGTATAATGTCCATTGTAGTTTATTAAATCTGATAATCAAAGACACAAGTCTGTGTATAATAACACATTTTACTTCAAATTTATAGGGATTTATGTTTACATTTTCTTAAATGAAAAATATAGATTTATGATATTAATATAATATTAAATATAAGGGCATGCTTTATATAATTAAATCATGTTATTGTTAATGTACAGTGAACCGATGAATCCATGGCGAGGTAAGTGACGTTACAAAATACACTGCCGTTCTATTTGAAGAAGTACCCAACTTGTGTTCTCGTGTCCTCAAGAGTTCTTTCTTCCAAGTCTGAACTTGGCAAGTCTGAACTTCCAAGGAAACAAGTCTGAACTTTGCAAACTTGGTTTTAAGAAACAGCCCGTGAGCCAGCTGAAAATCGATTCAAATATGTGACGATTCAAATCAATACATGCGATACATGTTACATACAAGCGATACATGTTTTGAACAGAGGGGGCGCTGTGTTTCCAGGCGCAAATTAATTTTACCTGCACATCAGCTGCAAGCAAGAGGTGGGACGGCAGACTAAAATGACAGTGGTGAGATGCAGTGCTCTTGTTCACCTTCATTTTGTCTCAAATAATTTAGTTAAAAAATCATGACTAAATTGTGAATCGCGAGATAAATATCGCGAATCGTATCGCATCGTGAGTCTGGTGAATCGTTACATCCCTAGCTTTGCATTGCTGCAATTGATTGATTGCAATTGTAAATGTACTTGTATAGTATTTAAGTATTTAGTTTCAATATAAGTACTATATTTAAGTATATAGTTTAGATTAAGTATTTTATTTTATTTTATAGTGTATAAAGATTATAGTGTATTTTATAAGTTTTTTTTTTTAAATAGCTTTTATGTCCAGTGTTGTGTTGGTATTTATGAATAATCTATGTAGCACTGTTGTCCTGCGAGACATGACATTTTGTTCCTCTGTATGTCCACACATGTAGCAGAATGACAATAAAGCTCAAATTGACTTGACTATATGACATTTCCTAATTTATCAATTGATTATGTCATGTTGATACAAATAGTATATACTGTAATGGTTTCCGTTCAGTAGTCTTGCCTCCCAAAACAGTGAAGAGGCATTTCAGAACTAGCTGTTCCTTATATTTCTGATTGACTTTTTTATATTATTGCATTAGGCGGCGCGGTGGTGCAGTGGGTAGCACTGTCGCCTTACAGCAAAAGGATGGTTTGAGCCTCGGCTGGGTCAGTTGGCATTTTTGTGTGGAGTTGCTCGCTGTGTTCATGTGAGTTTCCTCCAGGTGCTCCAGTTTCCTCCACAAGTGCAAAGACATGCGGCATAGGTGAATTGGGTAAGCTAAATTGTCCGTCGTGTATGTGTGTGAATGGGAGTGTGTGGGTGTTTCCCAGTGATGGGTTGCAGCTGGAAGGGCATCTGCTGCGTAAAACATATGCTGGATAAGTTGGCGGTTCATTCCACTGTGACGACCCCAGATTAATAAAGGAACTAAGCCGAAAAGAAAATTAATGAATATTATTGTATTAATTGTGCAGGCAAACTTTGACTTTCAATAGTAAAGATGAATAATAAAGGAGGTACATCTTATAAATATTCAGTTGATTCAGCTGAAAGAGTAGGGAGGTGAAACAAAGGAAGAGGTAGAAGAGACAGAGAACAAAACAGAGATTTTTGTCTAAAGAGGGCCTACTGTTGAGTTCAGTCACTACCTTACAATGGCCGAGTCGAAAGGTGGCAATTTAAAGTCCTTTAGGAGTTCAAGATGATAAAGATGCTGCTGAGGCTTCTTCACCATGGTGCTGAGAGCAGATGTTCCCTGCTTGCACCATATTTCCATGCTTTTAATCTCTGGTAGGCCCACCACAACTGTTTTATCAATGTTGATGAGGATGGTGACATTGAAGTCACCACACACAAAATCACACGTGTATAATGAGTAGAGCAGGGGGCTCAGAACAAAGTCATGCATAGGTTTCAGTGCAAAAAGTGAGGCAAACACTCAGATGGCCAGTTGGTCACTTTTGCAAAAAATGCCACTATAAACACTGAAGCCTCAAAACAAGTCTTGCATCGTATTACTTTATTACCAACAATGACAAAGTCTGGTCAATTAGTTAGGTCATGAACCTAACAAAAGCAGTGACCAATCTGATAACCTGTACCTGCACCTGTAAGTATAACAGAACATGTGTGATTGGGTAAAAGGATCAATACAGCATATTAATATGTGTGATTCAATATGTGCAACTACAAATGTAATGCAACAAATTGACAATTTTTATTGGGTAGGTATGCAGGTAGTTAGGTATGTAGGTTGATACAGTAGGTAGGGTTAAGTGGGTAGTTAGGAGCATGGGTTGGTTAAGGTAGTTATAGGTAGGTACTGTACAGTAGGTAGGTTGGGGTAGGTAGGGAGTAAAGGAGTAGATGTGGTTAGGGTTAAGGTTAGGTGGGCATGTTGGGTAGTTAGGTTGGGTAGGGTTGGGTTAGGTTACGGTTAGGCATAGGGTTAGGTTCACCCGTTTCGAATGTTATCACTTGATTGAATGGGCATTATCAGTGGTTATCAGCTGTATGGGCCAGTATGGGCCTTCCGCGCCTACTGGTAGGCACAGACGGCTGTTATCATCCATCCACATGGTTAATCATCTATACTAATAGAGAAGACTCTAGATCCAGATCTGTTTTTACATTACTGTGATGATTGGGTTTAGGGTTGGGGTAGGGGTCGACATTAATAACATACAATTAATGGGAAATTTAATAAATAATATAAATAATTCTCGTTAACTTCTGGCCATAGCCATATGTGATCTATAGCTGATTAACCATGTGGATGGATGATACCAGTAGCAGGGCTCGACAGTGCGACCATTTTGCTCGCATTTGCGACTAAAAATAGACGTGTGCGAACTGGAAAATTTATTTAGTCGCACATGTGCGATTTTCTTTTTTAATAACCTCGATTGATGACTTAATTCCCTCGGCCACGGTAAAACAACATGCTCTTCACGCTAACTTATGGTGGAAATCTATTGTGACTGTAGCACATGCTGACGCTATCAACAACAGCACATCCCTACTGGTTTATTTACTTTACGTCAAGCGGTCTTTACATTGTTTTGTATACGTTCCTAAACCACGAATGGCACGGAATAGCAGCATGTCGCACAACGTGCGAGCCTCATAAAACGTCTACAATTCGGCCATGCATGGCATATTGCGGCACATCCAGTGTGAGACCTAATTCAACACCAGCGCTTCCCACATAAAGGACTTTACCTGGGCGGCCCGGTTCTGTGTTCGCAAGAAACTGAGAACAGTCTGCCACAGACCCTCGTGCTCTGCATGCAGACCCACAGAGACGCGCTGCATACAGAACTGCTGTTCTGACTTGGTAGCAGCTTTGAGACGAGCGTGAGAAAGAGCGTGATTACTTTGGGGCAGAAGGAAACTTTAACTCATAGAGGGATTCCCATATTCAGCTCTTCTTTAAAAAGCCCAGAAAGATAAAGTACTCTGATAAACAGTGTCAGCTTTGCACATGAGGTTGTAGGTGTGTCTTTCCATTGTCATACTTTTCCCACGTGGGAAGTAGGGTGGAATCGGTAGAATATGTTATGCAAATAAATAAATTTTAATAAATAAAATTATTCTTAAAAGTCACATTATTTTATATGCTGTGAAGAAAATATGTTTCAATCCAGCTACTGCAAGTATATTTATATTAAAGATAATATGTACAATATATATATTATTATAAAATTAATAATGTATTGGGGTGGTGCAGTAGGTAGTGCTGTCGCCTCACAGCAAGAAGGTTGCTGGTTCAAGCCTCGGCTGGGTCAGTTGGCGTTTCTGTGTGGAGTTTGCATGTTCTCCCTGCGTTTATTAACTTAACAATAACTCCCTATTTCTGTTGCCTAGTGTGAAAGATACTTTTTTTAGCTTAAAACTGGATCAAAAATTAAGCAAGAAGCTTTCTAGGCATGTCCACAACTGAAGACTTGATTCAGATCAGTTTAGAGAGGCTTTCATTAGAGCAATTTAATCCCAGTCTTGCTGTGGACCGCTAACATTCATTTTCTTTTTCGGCTTAGTCCCTTTATTAATTAGGGGTCACCACAGCAGAATGAACCGCCAACTTATCCAGCACATGTTTTACGCAGCAGATGCCCTTCCAGCTGCAACCCATCACTAGGAAACATTCGTACATACTCATTCACACACACGGACAATTTAGCTTACCCAATTTACCTGTACTGCATATGTTTGGACTGTGGGGGAAACCGGAGCACCCAGAGGAAACCCACGTCAACACGGGGAGAACATGCAAACTCCACACAAAAACGCCAACTGACCCAGCCGAGGCTTGAACCAGTGACCTTCTTGCTGTGAGGCGAACGTGCTACCCACTGCGCCACCACGTCGCCACAGGTTAAATTATAAATAATTATCAAATACTATTTAAGTGGTTATTAAGTAGAATAAAACCTATTGTACTTATTGTGTTCAAATGAATGAAACTGCTTTGCTTCTAAAGATCTCCTCGTGTGCATTTATTAGGCAAAAACACTATTTTATATATTTTCACTGCGCTCCTAAAATTCTTTAATGTGCTCCTAAATTTTTCAACTAGGAGCACATGTGCTAGTCCTGAAAAAAGTAAGCGTCAAGCCCTGAGTAGGCCCAGAAGACCCCTACTGGCCCATATCTATCAGCTAATAACCACTGATAATGCCCATTGAATGGAGTGATAACATTTGAATCGGTAGGTAGATAGGTTAGGGTTATGGTATGGTATGGTGGCAAGGTGTATATGTAGGTACTGTAGATGGGTGGGCGGGTGGACAGAGAGACAGACAGGCAGACAGACAGATAGGTAGAGGGATGAAGGATGTACAGCAGCTGATGATGAGAAGTGTACACTAACAGGTGTGTCCCTCACGGTTTGCTGCCTCCTGCTGCACACAACAGCACCCAATCAGTCGCGCTTCACGTCCACACAACGACATTGTGGAAGATAAATAAATAAAGGAGCCCCTCGAGTCTTGGACATTAATAGCAATTGTGTGTGAGTAAACTGCTTCACATCGTCTACTCCACTCACAGCTGCCCCGTAATCAGTGAGCGAGAGAGAGAAAGACAGCATATGGGTCAGAGCCATGTCAGTTGGTGAAGTTTGAATAGTGCTGAGAAAAAATTATTTCAAATCTGACAACATCTTGGGAGCAGCGCATCTGGCCCACTCACCGTCAAATGATTTTCCCACCTGCTTTCAGTTAGGCAAATTATGAGACAGCACAATGAGGCTGAGAGGAAAGCAGGCAAGATGGAGATTGGAGAGACAGAGAGAGACATGGAAGATCAGGGCAAAATGTGGCCATTGATGGTGAGAACAGAGACGTTGTGACCTTGGAGGTTGAAGATGATGACATGACACGATGGCCACACCAAGCCACTAACAAGCAGTCTGTGCAGAGCAAGCGCCAGAGTGACTATAATCTGTAGTTCCAACATCCATTAACTGCCTCTCAATCTACTACCATCTTGCCAGGAGCAGGGATAATTGTAACGCTCAATAAATATAAGATTGCTATTAACTTCATTCACAATGCACTTGCAGTGACAGCTCTAAGGCCATAATTTAGCTGACAGTAGATAAAATAATAGATGTTTTTAAATAGCACATTACATACAAAAAAAAAAACCCAACTGTATAATTCTTGTCAGTAAGCCAGCAGAAATGACTATCCACTGCATTGAAACCACCCATTTGCCTGTTAATGTGGATAGGAAACTGTTATGCAGGTATTTCTTCCTCTTTCTATTTTCATCTTACATTTACAATTGGGTGTTTTACATGCATAAAAACACCAAATAAATATTCACATTATAGCTTAAGTACCTGGGTACTGGTCAGCGTTACTGCTTATTGTCTGGTCCTGTCTTATTTGCACTACATGTTGCACAAACCACATTCTGCGCTCTTATTCTTACTTTATTTTTATTTTAGTTTATTTCATTCTCAAAATTTTTATAGTAGTGCAAAGTCCTGTGTTATGTTGTCAATTTATGTTGTTTGATGTAGCACCTTGGTCCTGGAGGAACATTGTTTCAGTTCACTGTGTACTGCATTGTATATTGTTGAAATGACAATAAAGCCAACTTTACTTGACTTGAACTTGAATAAGTTATAGTATGCTATGTGTTTTTCACTACAGCTGTAAAGAATCAAATATACATTTCTATGGCATATATTTAATATAGGGCAGCACGGTGGCGCAGTGGGTAGCACGATCACCTCACAGCAAGAAGGTCGCTGGTTCGAGCCTCAGCTGGGTCAGTTGGCATTTCTGTGTGGAGTTTGCATGTTCTCCCCGTTTTCGCGTGGGTTTCCTCCGGGTTCTCCGGTTTCCCCCACAGTCCAAAGATATGCGGTATAGGGGAATTGGGAAGGCTAAATTGTCCGTAGTGTATGTGTGTGAATGAGTGTGTGTGTTTGCTGCGTAAAACATATGCTGGATAAGTTGGCGGTTCATTCTGCTGTGGCGATCCCAGATTAATAAAGGGACTAAGCCGAAAAGAAAATGAATAAATGAATATTAAATATAAAAATAGTGTCAATTGCAATACAAACAAACCCAATCGTTGGGTTACAATGTAATTTACAATTATCCAAAAGTTGAACCTAACAATTAGTTTTGTGCTTATTTAGACCAAATTTGAATTGAAACAGATGAGGCATCCAATTTTGTTGTCTTCATTAAACTTACAAATTTACTATCACAATTTGTATCTATTAAGTGTAAATAAAACATCTATTTTATTGTTCTAAGACACATTTGTGAAAATAAAGATCAGTTTCTGACTTATAAAAGAAAAAAATATCATACTAAATTTCATTATTTTTCAATTATGAAAAAAGGTTTAACTGCTAATAAACGAGGACAGCCTAGTGTTTTGATGGTATTTGGCATTGATGATAATAATTAATTTGTTTTGATTGACTATTTTAATAATCAAATAATTTTTGCTCTAAATATGTCTGTCAAAATGTTTTGTACATAAACATTGTCACACACTGAATGACATTTTAGCGCTAGTCTTCTATAAAACATGGTAAAATTAGAAAACACATATACAGATGGGGAGAAAAAAAAATCTATAGCAATTTTAGGTTACACTTTATTTCAAGGTGTCTTTGTCACACAGTGTAACTATTGCTTTTTTTTATTTGCTTTATTAACAAGAACCAGCATATACAGTTTTATTATACAACAAAATCACTTCACATTCCTTAATAAGAAGGATTAAAAGAAAAAAGAAGAAATGAAATAAAATATAATAAAAAACAGAGCAGAGGATACATAATTATATAATTACATATAAATATATTACACACATTTTCCAATTTTAGTAATTAACAAGAGTTATTAAATGCACTGTTACTACAGGAAATGCACATATACAGACATTTTTATGCAAAGATGTTAAAGGAGGAGCATATATTAACTGTTGTAATTGCTTTTCTATTTTTAGACTTAGAAATCACTTTTATATACACTTGAATCTCTTTTTCCAGCACCATGAATAGAGGTTTCCTTTTGGCAAACTTGGATTTATGTAGTGAAATTTACATAATAATAAAATTAAGTTTATAATAAAACCAGCATCTTTTAAAGAGCAATCCTTAACATAATAACCCAAAATCACATGCTTATACGATAAGGAAAATGATTTTAAAATATTAAGAGCAATAAAAGCTTCAACATTAATCCAAAAAAGTTGAGAATATTGGCAAGACCAAAATATATGTGAAATAGTTTCATTAAAACTCTCACAAAAACAGCATTCTAACTCAATATCAATTTAAAAACTTTTGTAGAAACAATTTTGTGGGATAAACTCTGTGAATTAATTTACACAATATTTCTTTAGCCTTATTTTTAATTTAAAAAAAATGTTGAGGTAATAACCATACTTGAGTCCAATTTACATTATTAAAGATATTGTTCCAGTAAAAAAACAACATACGATATAGACGTATTTTCTTTTAAGATTAAAGATCTAATTTTGTGATTATTAGGCTTAAATCCAGAGAAACAGATTAAACTGACTGAGGTCTGTTCAGGTCTAGGAGGACAAACAGAAAGCGCTGATGTAAGTACACAGCTTTTCATGTAACTATTTCTTTAATTACTGACTACTATTAATTCATGACATGTACTTACTATATGGTTAAGGTCACGATCCAGGTTAAGTCTAGGCTTAGTCGCATGTAATAATAATTAATTGTAATTACTATAGTAAGTACATGGCACATGTGTAACAATGACACCTTGTAATAAAGTGCTACCCAATTTTATTGATTTGATACTTGACATTTTGCTTTGACCTGCATATCAGCAAGCAAACTGCAGTGAAAGCTTACTGATTTCAATATGTTTACAAAATATTAAAGAAAATCACAAGCATTAAGACAAAGCTGTCGGTGCTGTCAGTGAACACAAAGCCCTGTTTAATAAGATAAATGATCTGAGCTGTGTGTTTACTGCCCCCAGAGGATCTGTACAGACCTGCAGAGGAACACTAATCCTGATAGAACTTTGTGAAGTTTCTTAATAACTGTATGGCTCCTGTCATTATTGATTTTCAGAAATCTCATCTAAGATCCACAAGCAGGTCTTTTACGTATTTACCTTTGCAAATTACCTCCACCACTATAGATTTGATTAATGCTTTGCATCAATGACTGTAAAGTGTTTTTACAACCATAAAGACAAAGCAATATTTCTGCCAGCAAAACAAAATCATCTGATCATTTCTAATACATGTTTATTCAAGCTGTACTAGTACAAGTTTACTATTTTATTTTCTGATAACCAACGTAAGCTGTATTGCTTTAGATAGAATTGGCCATACCGAATAATTCCCGTGTTTAATCTGACCCCTGCTGATCATCTCATGACAGGTTTTAGTTCACCTCTTCAGGGTGATGAACCAGAGTGGATGAAACTCAAAGACAACAGTCATGGTGCCCTTTGGACTGCTGCATAATCCCTCATCATAAACATCTCCATCAACCCACACCCACGGAGACAGATGCACACACACATATACACACGGAGAGAGAAAGAGAGAGAGAGATTGCAAGATAGATAAGAGAACAATAAACAGCAGCTTATCATCACACCTTCTCACAGAAAATACTGACTGCTGAATAAATGCAAGTTAAGCCTCCTAATAATTGAATAAATACAGGACATATTATGAATCAGACAAAAACAAGAGAAACTCGTTATTTACTGTCAGGCATTCAGCCATAATCCAAAGGAAGCGTGTGCAACGGGTTTGACGTGCTGGTGTAGTGTTTCATGGGACACTAAGGCCCTATGAATATGTTTGTGTGTTGCACGCTCTGTTTGTCAGAAGGTAACGCATGTTATTGGATTGCGAGAGGTGCATGTTTGCGTGCAATAGTAATACAGCAGTCCCTAGATCAACTCTGTAACTGAAAGAACACAAATTCTGGATGGCAACATATACATTTTGTATGTTTCATCTCTATTCCAACATTTAAATATGCAGATGTACTGTCTCCTCTCACAAATGTGACATAAAGAACTTTTTATAGTTAATAATTTACTTAATACTTGTACATTTTTAACTCCTCTATTTGAACAGATTTTATTTTACTTGTGATGCCAATCCTGAATTTTGAGATTGTTTTCAAGAAATCTTTGAGCGCTCTATAAGCTCCATACTTACTATCATGAATGTTTAAATATTTTTGTTTTAACAAATATTTTTTTGATTCTCTGATTGAATCGGCTTAAGCGGTTTATACTTCTGCGTCTAGTGATCGGCGTGACCTGCGGCATATGCCTTGCACGTTGCCGTGCATTTATACTTCTGCGTGCTGTTTGTCTTGCTCTGCAATAACACTTCCGAAACGCTAGCTGGCAGTAGGTTTTTATGTTCCTGTGTCATGTTTCTGCGCTGGTGTTTTGTTTTTTCTGAACGCTACCTTAATGTAGAAGTAGCTAAAACTCACTTATTCTCAGGCAATAATCGGCAGACGTGCATCAACTTTAATCATAAGGTAAACACAAACAAAAGTTTCCATCTAGAGCCCCTTCAGATGCACTTCCAGCTGCAACCCAGTACTGGGAAACACCCATACACACACATACACTACGGCCAATTTAGTTAATCCAATTCACCTATACCACATATGTTTGGACTGTGGGGGAAACCGGGAGCACCCAGAGGAAACCAACCCTAACACGGGGAGAACATGCAAACTTCACACAGAAATGCCAACTGACCCAGCCAGGACTCGAACCAGCAACTTTCTTGCTGTGAGGTGACAGTTCTAGCCACTGAGCCACCGTGTCACCATAAAAAAAAACATTTATAAAAAACAAAACTGCACTGTTATAATACATTATGAATAACTTTGTCAAAGGATACCCCTTTGTTGATGGTATATTTCTGTGAAGGGCTGAGAACTAAAGAATACAAATCACTATTAGAAATTAAGCAAACAAGGGTCTTTATTGCTATGATTGTGCTATTTTAGTCCTAACTGATGTACTGCAAAGTCTTTTATTTCTTATAGTTTAACATTTCTTGAACAATTTAAGAGATGTATCGCATTGCCATATTCCAGGCAACTGAAAGATTCATCAACCTCTAATTGTGAATGAAGGCTTTTTTTATTACATATGAATTGACCACCATTTGTCTTTTAACAGTAAATTCACAGAAATTGCATTCAACGTAACAATATTTAAAATTTCAAAAAAGCATATTTAGACCAAGAATCATTTCATGACATATAAAAAAACAATGCAACCTCAAAAATCTAAATAACTGTCTTTATGCTTAAAAATCTTTTTACAGTACTTTGCCATTATGCCTGTTTCACACCGCAAGCGTGAGCAGAGCGTGAGCAGCGTGTGCGCAGCGCGTAAGGAGAGCAGAAGCAGCATGCAGGCGTTTGCCTTTCACACCGACTGCGTCTGCAGCACGCAGTTCTGCTAATCGGCAGCTGCTGCACAGATCTGTCTATTCTATCTAGTTACCTATCTATCTATCTATCTATCTATCTATCTATCTATCTATCTATCTATATATAAATACTCAATTTTTTATTTTTTTTTTACTTTTCATCTGCACCAAGGTCAGCGGCCTTAACCTGAAAGTTTTTATTTTACAAATAATGTAGATCCTACAGGACTGCATGCTTCTCAAGCTCTATGAGGAGTGTCATTCGTGTCTGGTGCACTCAGAAGACAATCGCCTGTGATATCATGTCATTTTGTTTTGGATTGTCAGCATAATGTAGGCCTATAGTTATAATAACATTTATACAATATAGTTATAATGATATTTACACATGATCAAACTAGTGTGCAACTTAAGCAAAACTAATAATAAAGTTGTTTAACATTTGGTTTTGTAGTTGGGCCTAAATAAATATATGTTGCAGTTTTTAATCGTGTAAGCTCATTTGTTTGACTATATAAAAAAATCAGTGGATATTATCGATGCATTTATTGGGAAAAATTGCTACTCTTTACTGTCCTTCAATGTGTTTTGGTCATTATCAATGCACTGTCACTTTAATTGAGCGTGAGCAAAATAAACCCAGCACAGAAACTATCGCAGCACTGCTGCTTTAGCGACGCTCGCGCTTCGCACTGACACACTACTTCTGCGTGCAGTATGAAAGCTCTAATCTGTTAACATGGATGCTGAAAAAATATGCGCAGCTCACGCTCTGCTCGCTTGCGGTGTGAAACAGGCTTTATGCTTTGCCATTGTATATTTGCCATTATCCTTCAAACCAATATGTTGCACCCATATGTCATCAAAACATTTTTAATAATGTAAACCTAATGTTATTACAATAATGCTATCATGACCTAAATGAATACACCACATTTTAAAAATGAATATTTCGTCACCTTGGAATTATAAGGTTCTATCTGCGTTCTGAATGATTTTGAGATATTGAGCTTCAAAGTTTTTGCCTTCCATAGCAAACAGTGCGTGTGTAACATTTGTTTTTTTAAATAAAACGTCTTAAAATATAAGCATCTTATAAAAAAGATCCCATAATGTAAATAAGTTGTCATTTAATAAGAATATGTGAATAACTCAATTTTGACAAAAATGTCAGATAGAACCTTATAATTCTAAGGTGACGATTTGTATCAATTTCTCAGTGAAAATAGGTAATATATTTTGGTGCATTTAAACAAAACATATTTACTAAACAGTTTTATAAAAAGAAAAATCATACATTGAAATTCAAGAAAAATATTACATAAAAATTACAAAATTTCATATATTTTTTGTTTCGCTTGATTTTTCCTCTTTTTAAGATTTCTATTTAATATTTGTCTATGACATAAATTTGGGTGTACTAATGTTTGGACTGTTGTTGTACATTTTTTATTTGCTTAGCTCCAGATTTGGCTTCAGTAAAGACTAAACTAATGCATATGCACAAATATAATATTGTAAAGCATCCTATAAAAAACATGAATTTAAAACATAGGTTTGTGAGGGGTATACTCATATAGACTGAACACTGTATATTTATATCAGTTATCAATGTGTCCTGTCCAATTAGACTTCTCACATAAGGTGGACCAGACAGTTGAGGTTTGGTGGTTCAGGGTGGGCCAAACTCATGATTAGGTGGGCCAGGCTCTGTGGAGCCAGAACTAGTGCAGCATGTGTCATCAAGGGCAGATGGAATAAATCCTGATGTAATGGGCTGAAAGCTACACTGAAACTATTAAAACAAACTAAAACGAAAATCCCAAATTCTCAGAACTAGAATAACCCTCACAAACACACAAGCCACCATTGGCTGAACATGTCCTCCCTCATACATTTTGTGTTTATGCTTTGTTTGTGTGCAGAAATATTTCATTGGAATCGACCGTGTTTGTAACGTAGGGCAGCAACACCCAATTATTACCCTAAGAGGAGCCTTCTATTTAGGTTTATTCTATGGCTGCTAAATTTATCCAGGCATGCCTTCATGCAGGCAGAGCCAAAAGCCTGACTTTACAGTTCAAAGATCCTGCACCCTTACACATTCCTCTCTGCCCATAATGGAGGACTCCAGCTAGCCAAGGGATGCACTGACTCCAACAATCAGCACGTGGGACCAAGCGCATGAACGCGGCTAAAACAACTGATTTCAATCACAATAATGCTGTTTGATCAGCTGCTGCTCATTCTGCAGCTGAAATGAAAATAAATATTGCAGATGAAAGGTATCTTATAGTGTGATGTCCATCACTGTAAAGAGCAACGATGTGACCCAAACTGAAATCAACCAAGTTTGCTCTTTACTGCTAAATGCTTGAGAGGAAACATACGTGCTGTCAAAGCGCTTGACAAAGCGGAACCAAATAAACCCTTGTTTAGTGTTGTTGGCGGTCACCGTGTCCTAAATAATGCAAAACACCTTGATGAGTGAAGCTTTATCGTCTGAAACAGCGCACACACGGAAAGAAGCCGAGAGGGATGAGCCAAGAAATTTATCATTTGGGCTTAAAATGCACTCATTTCTGGCTTATGAATAATTTGGCAACACAACACTAATTTTGCATTAGACCACTGATTCACAGCTTAAAAACACTCTCTCCAACTCTCCAGGGCTGTTTACCCATGTGTCAGTATTTTTTCCCGCCCTTTTTTCTAGTTAGCAATGCTGTTTCCAATGGATGCTCCTTAAAGTGACCTATATTCACCTCGAGAGGCGCTTGGTTTAAAAGCATTACTAACTAAAAAATGGGCAAAAGTACCAGCATGCAGTGGCAGGGAATGGCGTCGGGGCTCTGTGGGTCTCTGAGCAACCGTATGGGGAGTCCCGGTTGCATTGGTTGGCGCTCAGACAGCACGGCTTCTTGCTGTGCCACTATTAGTACAGCCTCCACCGGTTTAATATTTAATTGCGCTGATGGACTGCATCTGTGCTGCTCTGTGATGCAAACATTATTATACATACTAAGTGGCTTAATTGTAATTAGAGCTGAAAATTTAATTAAACCCAACAATAAAAGAGACCGTAGCTAGTTTTTCATTCGCTTTTCCCCACTTGGTCCCTAATGGCATGATTTAGTTAACTCTCTCCATGGGGAATGTGTATTTCTTTTTTATGCGACATGCAGTCATTTTTTATTTCCTGCATCTTTAAAATGTAAGAAACTTTTTTTAAATGTGGTTGTTGCACTGTGCGGGTGCTGGATATTATGGATCACTGGTGCCGTATGTGCCTGAGAAATATGATACTAAGTCAATGACAGACATAGTCCTATAGAAAACAACCATTGTCAGTTAATATATGTTAAAATCAATTAAATAAAAATATTTAAATACAGAATAGTATTTAAATGCCCTGGCATGATCATTATTAATAATATTCATTCATTTTCCTTCGGCTTAGTCCCTTATTTATTAGGGGTTGCCACAGCGGAATGAACCGCCAACTTATCCAGCATATGTTTTACGCAGCGGATGCACTTCCAGCCGCAACCCAGTACCGGTAAACACCCATATACTCTCACATTCACAGTCATACACTATGAGTTATTTTACCTATTGTTTACCTAATTCTACGATGGCCAAGAGAGCTTAACCTGCTGCAGTTTAAGAAAACACATGCAATTACAAAAAACAACAGCAAACTAAGAAAAGATCTTAATCCATTTGACAGCACATGTGCTGCAAATCTTCACAACGCATACACATTTAAAATAAACACTGCATTTTCTCACAATGCAAACAAATGAAAAAAAAAACGTGCTGCATTTTCTCACAACACAAACAAATTAATAAAAAGTGCCGCATTTTCTCACAACAAAAACAAATTAATTAAAACAGCACTGCATTTTCTCACAACACAAACAAATTAATAAAACGTGCTGCATTTTCTCACAACACAAACAAATTAATAAAACGTGCAGCATTTTCTCACAATGCAAACAAATTAATAAAAACGCACCGCATTTTCTCACAACACAAACAAATTAATAAAACGACCTGCATTTTCTCACAACGCAAACAAATTAATAAAAAAACGCACCGCATTTTCTCACAACACAAACAAATTAATAAAAACGCACCGCATTTTCTCACAACACAAACAAATTAATAAAACGTGCTGCATTTTCTCACAACGCAAACAAATTAATTAAAATACGCAGCATTTTCCCACAACACAAACAAATTAATAAAACGTGCTGCATTTTCCCACAACACAAACAAATTAATAAAACGTGCTGCATTTTCTCACAACACAAACAAATAAAAAAACGTGCTGCATTTTCTCACAACACAAACAAATCTTAAAAACGTGCAGCATTTTCTCACAATGCAAACAAATTAATAAAACGCGCTGCATTTTCTCACAACACAAACAAATGAATTAAACGTGCAGCATTTTATCACAACACAAACAAATTAATTAAACGTGCTGCATTTTCTCACAATGCAAACAAATTAATAAAACGTGCAGCATTTTCTCACAACACAAACAAATTAATAAAACGTGCAGCATTTTCTCACAATGCAAACAAATGAATAAAAACGCACCGCATTTTCTCACAACACAAACAAATTAATAAAACGTGCAGCATTTTCTCACAACGCAAACAAATTAATAAATCGTGCAGCATTTTCTCACCACGCAAAGAAATTAATAAAACGCACAGCATTTTCTCACAACACAAACAAATTAATAAAATGTGTAGCATTTTCTCACAACACAAATTAATAAAATATGCAGCATTTTCTCACAATGCAAACAAATTAATAAAAACGCACCGCATTTTCTCACAACACAAACAAATTAATAAAACGACCTGCATTTTCTCACAACGCAAACAAATTAATAAAAAAACGCACCGCATTTTCTCACAACACAAACAAATTAATAAAAACGCACCGCATTTTCTCACAACACAAACAAATTAATAAAACGTGCTGCATTTTCTCACAACACAAACAAATTAATTAAAATACGCAGCATTTTCCCACAACACAAACAAATTAATAAAACGTGCTGCATTTTCTCACAACACAAACAAATAAAAAAACGTGCTGCATTTTCTCACAACACAAACAAATCTTAAAAACGTGCAGCATTTTCTCACAATGCAAGCAAATTAATAAAACGCGCTGCATTTTCTCACAACACAAACAAATGAATTAAACGTGCAGCATTTTATCACAACACAAACAAATTAATTAAACGTGCTGCATTTTCTCACAATGCAAACAAATTAATAAAACGTGCAGCATTTTCTCACAACACAAACAAATTAATAAAACGTGCAGCATTTTCTCACAATGCAAACAAATGAATAAAAACGCACCGCATTTTCTCACAACACAAACAAATTAATAAAACGTGCAGCATTTTCTCACAACGCAAACAAATTAATAAATCGTGCAGCATTTTCTCACCACGCAAAGAAATTAATAAAACGCACAGCATTTTCTCACAACACAAACAAATTAATAAAATGTGTAGCATTTTCTCACAACACAAATTAATAAAATATGCAGCATTTTCTCACAATGCAAACAAATTAATAAAAAGCACTGCATTTTCTCACAACACAAACAAATTAATAAAATGTGCAGCATTTTCTTACCATGCAAACAAATTAATAAAACGTGCAGCATTTTCTCACAACACAAACAAATTAATAAAACGTGCAGCATTTTCTCACAACGCAAGCAAATTAATAAAACGTGCAGCATTTTCTCACAACGCAAACAAATTAATAAAACGCGCTGCATTTTCTCACAACGCAAACTAAATAATAAAACGCGCTGCATTTTCCCACAACACAAACAAATTAATAAAAAGCACTGCATTTTCTCACAACGCAAACTAATTAATAAAACGTGCTGCATTTTCCACAACACAAACTAATTAATAAAAAGCACTGCATTTTCCACAACACAAACTAATTAATAAAACGTGCTGCATTTTCTCACAACACAAACAAATTAATAAAACGCGCTGCATTTTCTCACAACGCAAACAAATTAATAAAACGTGTAGCATTTTCTCACCACGCAAACAAATTAATAAAAACGCACAGCATTTTCTCACAACACAAACAAATTAATAAAACGTGCAGCATTTTCTCACAACACAAACAAATTAATAAAAACGCACCGCATTTTCTCACAACACAAACAAATTAATAAAACGTGCAGCATTTTCTCACAATGCAAACAAATTAATAAAAACGCACCGCATTTTCTCACAACACAAACAAATTAATAAAACGTGCAGCATTTTCTCACAACACAAACAAATTAATAAAACGTGCAGCATTTTCTCACAATGCAAACAAATTAATAAAAACGCACCGCATTTTCTCACAACACAAACAAATTAATAAAACGTGCAGCATTTTCTCACCACGCAAACAAATTAATAAAACGCACTGCATTTTCTCACAACGCAAACAAATTAATAAAATATGCAGCACTTTCTTACAACACAAACAAATTAATAAAATGCGCTGCATTTTCTCACAACACAAACAAATTAATAAAACGCACAGCATTTTCTCACAATGCAAACAAATGAATAAAACGTGCAGCATTTTCTCACAATGCAAACAAATTAATAAAAGCACTGCATTTTCTCACAATGCAAACAAATTAATAAAAACGCACAGCATTTTCTCACAACACAAACAAATTAATAAAACGCGCAGCATTTTCTCACAACACAAACAAATTAATAAAACGTGCAGCATTTTCTCACAATGCAAACAAATTAATAAAAAGCACTGCATTTTCTCACAACACAAACAAATTAATAAAAACGCGCTGCATTTTCTCACAACGCAAACAAATTAATAAAACGCGCTGCATTTTCTCACAACGCAAACAAATTAATAAAACGCGCTGCATTTTCTCACAACGCAAACTAAATAATACAACGCACTGCATTTTCTCACAACGCAAACAAATTAATAAAAACACGCTGCATTTTCTCACAACGCAAACAAATTAATAAAACGCGCTGCATTTTCTCACAACGCAAACTAAATAATAAAACGCGCTGCATTTTCTCACAACGCAAACAAATTAATAAAAAGCACTGCATTTTCTCACAACGCAAACAAATTAATAAAAACGCGCTGCATTTTCTCACAACGCAAACAAATTAATAAAATATGCAGCACTTTCTTACAACACAAACAAATTAATAAAATGCGCTGCATTTTCTCACAACACAAACAAATTAATAAAACGCACAGCATTTTCTCACAATGCAAACAAATTAATAAAACGTGCAGCATTTTCTCACAATGCAAACAAATTAATAAAAAGCACTGCATTTTCTCACAATGCAAACAAATTAATAAAAACGCACAGCATTTTCTCACAACACAAACAAATTAATAAAACGCGCAGCATTTTCTCACAACACAAACAAATTAATAAAACGTGCAGCATTTTCTCACAATGCAAACAAATTAATAAAACGTGCAGCATTTTCTCACAATGCAAACAAATTAATAAAAAGCACTGCATTTTCTCACAACACAAACAAATTAATAAAACGCGCTGCATTTTCTCACAACGCAAACAAATTAATAAAACGCGCTGCATTTTCTCACAACGCAAACAAATTAATAAAACGCGCTGCATTTTCTCACAACGCAAACTAAATAATACAACGCACTGCATTTTCTCACAACGCAAACAAATTAATAAAAACACGCTGCATTTTCTCACAACGCAAACAAATTAATAAAACGCGCTGCATTTTCTCACAACGCAAACTAAATAATAAAACGCGCTGCATTTTCTCACAACGCAAACAAATTAATAAAAAGCACTGCATTTTCTCACAACGCAAACAAATTAATAAAAACGCGCTGCATTTTCTCACAACGCAAACAAATTAATAAAACGCACTGCATTTTCTCACAACGCAAACTAAATAATAAAACGCGCTGCATTTTCTCACAACGCAAACAAATTAATAAAAAGCACTGCATTTTCTCACAACGCAAACAAATTAATAAAAACGCGCTGCATTTTCTCACAACGCAAACAAATTAATAAAACGCGCTGCATTTTCTCACAACACAAACAAATTAATAAAATGAACTGCATTTTCTCGCAACACAAAAAGAATGGAACATGTTTCAAGGGGACCCATAAACATGACAGTCGCCACTGTGCCTTGACTATTGCTCAGTGAAGTTGTAGGTGATCTTTGAAAGGTGAGTTTTTTGTTTGTTTATTTTAATATCCCAATTCTCTTGTCTTTTGTATTTTATTAGCCTAAATAACTTAAACCTAAATATCTGGGTCCGTCACATTTTAAGGTCTCCTTGAAACATTTCCATTGTATTGTGAGAAAATGCAGCTTGTTTTGTAAATTGTTTGCTTTGTGAGAAAATGCAGCACGTTTTTTTTTTAATTTTTGCTGTGACAGTGCTAACCACTGAGCCACCATGCCACAATCATTAACAATATAATCAAATAAAATGAAACAATAAGCATGAACACTGAATTGTGTAAATCATTTTTTCATACAGTTTCATCATGCCTTTTTTCAATTATAAAATGTAAATGTTTTTATTAATTATTTTAATCCTATTAATCATGTCTTGTTAATATAAAACTATTATTTAATATTTTTATATAGATTATTTTAATAAAATGTTATTTTTATTTATACTAAAATGCCGTTATTCATATTCATTAATTGTGTATACATTTAAATTTATTTGCACCTTTTTTCTCCTGACATTTCGACAGATCCCAAAGAATGTTGCGGCTCCTTGGTGGTCCTCAGACCCCAGATTGAACCTCTATTTTATACTAACTACACAACAGTTCAGTAGGTTGCATGATTGCACAGTCCACCTATCAAACTTTATTTTGGATCCAATTTTGGACACTGTGATTTGTTAAAATCCTAAAGGTTTGCTAAAATCGCTGTCAGAATGTTTTGGGAGATGGCCCTAATTCCAGTAAGCCAGGATCTTACTCACTGACCAGACATTACTGCTTACTGTCCCTGCCCATTCATTCATAAACTCAAAATGACAGGCTGCACGTGAATGCCATTAGGGTTGCATTTTGCATCTTTGCAAATAAATAGAGCAAACCCATTCCTACTTCTTTATTTACACACAAACACTGGTGGCCTCCCCCGCCCGTCTGTTGCGCTGGATTATTTATTAGATGTTCGGCGTGTTCGCAGGGCTGCTGGTGGGCCAGGCAGTAAACAGCGCGGTGTTAGGCGACATGATTTTGCACTCTGCTAGCAGACCCTGAGAGACTGATCAGGGCCAAGCAAGGCGACAAGCTGCCAAACGTCAAGTATGTCCCTCGCAGCCGTCCTGACAGCCACAAATAAAGGCTGTTCCATTAAAAAAGTGGCTGCCAAATGAGACTCAGCAGGGCCGATCTCTTAAGATGAGATAAAAACCAATGTGTCAAAGGCTCTCTCTCAGTATTTGGTTCCGTATCAACGAGTGGTTACTTCAATCCCACCCATGGGCCTTTGAGAGAGGTTATGTATGACCCTATTTCTTGCCATCTGTTTGTTTGTCTCTCTGTATGTCTGTGTCTCATCAATCAGGAAGCCCTCAGTCACTCAACACCAGAATCAGAGTTACACGTTTTAGCCCCGCTACGATAAACATGCAGGCTTACACTGAGGATGAAAAGGACACGTGCATGTCATTGATTATCTGTCAGACTACACACCATTTCTTGCTGGAAAAAAGGAGGATTAGGCTACAGTAACAATGAATGGCAAACAATCAAATACTATGCGGAGAACAAAAACATGTTTCAGTTTTTCCATTGTTGTGTTCAATACTGGTCGTCAGGACTTCACAAATACAACATTAAACTAGTTCACAAAATAGGGTTTTGCTAAAAATGACAAAATATCATCTTAATCTAAGCCTCCCAATGACATACAGTAAGACAGTATATGAAAAACTCAGTATGTGGGGTTTATTTAAAAATTAATTTCGAGAGGATCACATGCTTATGATTGAATACAGCTGATCATGCATTAGCCAATTCATGATTCACCAATAAGACGATTTCTTAGTCACTATAAATACCCTAAGTTACATATCACAGTCATCTTCGTTTTAAAGAATCCCCCCTTCCACCCCTGCTCCTCCTCCTTTCTTAGATGGGTGGCACGGTGGCCCAGTTGTTAGCACTGTTGCTTCACAACAAGAACGTCACTGGTCGTTACTAAGCCAGCCGACGTTTCTGTGTGGAGTTTACATGTTCTCCCAGTGCTAATGTGGGTTTTCCCCTGGCCCCCCGGTTTCCTCCCACCATCCAAAAACACAAAACTTAAGTCAATTGACTAATCCAAATTGCCATCATAGATGTGCTCCTAGTAAGTAGTTATCTCTTAAGAGCAATCACTACCTGTTCATTTGCTACTACAGCAGGGAGTTATCGAGATCTACCTGAGCTCAGAATCCCCTCACACCCTGCAACGGGTGGGAGCCCTGGGCTCGAGGATCTTATGAGTTCAGGGATAATAAATCATCAGCTAAGTGTAAACTTTTGAAATGACAATTACTGTATTTGACAATTCCCCCTTTTGTTGTCTGACAGACAAAATATGCTCTGCCGTTTGGCCAATTTTCTAGGTTTATACAGTTTGATCTGATTTAGCTAATAAAATTAATAATAATAATAACAATTTGCACAAACAAATAAATATTTGTTTAAACCAATTCGATTTAAAACCATTTTTATTATGGGCAATGAGTTAACTATATCTATGAGTGATTTTAAAGCCCTAAATATAAAGCATGGCACATGTTTACACCATAATGCACATTCCCTGCACCTCACTTTCTACATTTCTAAATAATAGCTGTGCTTTTTTATTTTTCAGATGTGCTATTTTCATATTGCCTATCGATATAAACTGTTTGCCATATTATTTATAAAACAAATATTGATATATCATATTCAATGTACCCGGTAGCCCTATTGCAGCCCAGTACTCTTTTTTTTTTTCTTCCATCCATAAGTCTTTTTGTTGTCTGACAGACAAAATATGCTCTGCTGTTTAGCCAATTTTCTAGGTTTATACAGTTTGATCTGGTTGATAAGATTTAGCTAATAAAATTTATATTAATAATAACAATTTGCACACACAAATAAATATTTGTTTTAACCAATTCGGTTTGAACCAGCTCAGCATTTTTACAAGTGTATAATCTCACATATTGTGGCATTGGCTCTACCAATGGTGTGAATTGAGGGTGGGATAAGTTACTTGGTCAAATATGGGTTTGGCTATTTGACCTTAAACACATTTGGAGATACTATCATGTGGTAATAATAATATGTTTTATGATGGGCATAAAACTTTTAAAACCATATGTATGTACACACTAGAGCAAGGCTGCTTAGTCACTCACCAAGCAATACTTTTTAACATTCTTTAAAAATGTTTTAAAAAGCTAAAGCTAGTGTTTACTATCTTTTTTCAATACCTTTCATCGATAGACAATGTTTTGGTGACCACACAGAGAGCTCATTTTCAAAATAGATGCTATTTTGCAAGTATGAAATGGTGGCAGAACTTGACTAGCATAGTTCTCACTAACTTGGGAACAACATGAAACTCAAAAAGGTTAATTTACTGAAGAACTGAATTAGGGCTGGACGTTATGGCCCAACAATCCTATATTGGTATTTTGGGTTGAATAGCAATTTATGGTATATATTTCTGTATTTTATACATTTTTATATTTATTTATTTTTTTAAATCTGCAATATATATATATATATATATATATATATATGTGTGTGTGGATATATGCACATACAGTTGAAGTCAAGATTATTAGCCTCCCTGAATTTTTGTTTAACGGAGAGAAGATTTTTTCAACACATTTCTAAACATAATAGTTTGTTCTGTAGATTATCGAAAAAATATATAGCTTAAAGGGGCTAATCTCCAGAAGAAAAAATATTATCAGACATACTGTGAAAATCTCCTTGCTCTGTTAAACATTGAATCATTCATTAATTTTTTATTCGGCTTAGTCCCATTATTAATCTGGGGTCGCCACAGCGGAATGAACCGCCAACTTATCCAGCACATGTTTTACGCAGAGGATGCCCTTCCAGCCACAACCCATCTCTGGGAAACATCCATACACACTCGATCACACTCATACACTACGGACAATTTTAGCCTACCCAATTCACCTGTACCGCATGTATTTGGATTGTGGGGGAAACCGGAGCACCCGGAGGAAACCCCTGTAAACGCAGGGAGAACATGAAACTCCACACCGAAACGCCAACTGACCCAGCCGAGGCTCAAATCAGCGACCTTCTTGCTGTGAGGCGACAGCACTACCTACTGCGCCACTGCGTTGCCTCTGTTAAACATTATTTGTGAAATATAAAAAAATAATAATAATTTCAAAGGGGGCTAAAATTCTGACTTCAACTGTATATACATTCATTTTCTTTTCGGCTTAGTCCCCTTATCAATCTGGGGTCGCCACAGCGGAATGAACCAACTTATCCAGCATATGTTTTTTACGCAGCGGATGCCCTTCCAGCTGCAACCCATCTCTGGGAAACATCCATATGCACTCATTCACACTCATACACTACGGACAATTTAGCCTACCCAATTCACCTGTACCGCATGTCTTTGGACTGTGGGGGAAACCGGAGCACCCGGAGGAAATCCAAGTGAACACGGGGAGAACATGCAAACTCCACACAGAAACACCAAATGACCCAGCCGAGGCTTGAACCAGCGACCTTCTTGCTGTAAGGCGACAGCACTATCTACTGCAACACTGCGTTGCCCTTCAACTGTATATGTTCACCTATATGTTTACCTATACATTAGTAAAATTATTAAAATCCATAGTTGCTAGACAACATAAATAAAAGTCCAAAATGTAGAAATTTACATTTTTTATTTACTTAAGAACAATCAAATAGTACAAGACAAAATATAGTTCAAGAACAAAAATAAGACAAAAAAAACTAACAAAAAAAAAATAATAAATAATAAAACAACAAACCATTTTGTTATACATTTGCTTCATTTCCATTATATTGATACATGAAAGAATTGACCTTGTAAATGTTTCAGGAAAACATGTAGACATCATAGCTTTCCATCTCCTCTCACTTATTTGCCATAGTTAATTTCCATACCATGCCAATTACATGTGATACCAATTTCAAGTGTTTACACATACATACGTTTTTTTGCATTTTTATTTTTTAGTTCTTAGCTGTTGCCTTGATAATAGAAAATATGAGCTAGGCATCATGTATGACCGTTGCCAAAGTGAGATGAGCTATATAGGAGACATATCTTGTATGTACATATACAGTAGGGCTTGTGTGTGGATATAAAGAAGCAATACAGGAGACCTATATGGCCTGTATATGTACATATATGCACCTCATTTTTGCCCATATGTGGCATATACGTATACACATACTGTATATGCAACATATATATTATCATATATGTGCATATACACTGCATATAGGTTTCATATATGCGCATATATCCTCATATAGGTTCTTTCCATGTGGGACTTTTTAACATCATTGCCAATAAATCTAATATAACTGGCTATACTACGCAATACACATTATGTGCAGAAAATCACATGACATACTAACATTGTAATATTACCATTGTAAAAGCGAAAGCAATGCTGTTTAAATCAGAAGTTAATTTCACCACATTTTAATTAGGTAGTAATCAATTTACAGTCATAAAAACACTAGGTTTAGAATAGGTTTAAAATTCTACAATATGGCACATTTATTTTGCAACTGTAAATATTTTAACTAAATGTATATTTTAGTATTTTAATTTATATTTCTGCTGTAGCAACCCCTGATAAAGATGTCAGCAGAACATGCATCTGTCAGAGCATCTTAAAAATTAAATGCATTAACTATACTGTATCTATGAGTGATTTTAAAGCCCTAAATGTAAAGCATGGCACATTTTTATCCTATGCACTGTCCCAGGAGCTCACTTTCTACATTTCTAAATATAGCTGAGCTATTTTATTTTTCATATGTGCTACACTGTAAAAAAAATATCCGTAAATTAGCAGTTATCCTTATTTTGTGATTCATGTTTTTACTTTTTTTTTTGAATCACTATCATTGTTGTGCAGTCGCATAGCCACTTGTGGTTTTGACCCCCCACCGACCTACCTATTAGATATTTAAAGTACTGTACTATTTATTCTGGTTACTTTCGGTTTCTCTCAGGTCGAAAGTAACACACATGCAGATTATTTCTGTGGCGGATTTAAACATTGAAATATATGTCCGTAAGTGCTATATTTTTACTAAAGCTATCTTTTTTTTTGTAAATATTCAAGGGTTATTTGATTATTATCAGTTTTGTACCGCCTGTATTTTGTTGTACAAACACATCTTCATGGCTTACACGTTATGCTGGTGGTGTAAATATGATCATTTTGCTAATATTCGATTCAAATGGTCTCATTAATAGATTTTCCTAATATGCATATTAAGATTTGTATAAAAAATGTGCATAAGTAAAATTTTACTGCTGGCTGAATTGAACATGTTAAAGTAAATGTGAATATATACATACGCTTCCCCTCTTTGTTGTAGTTTTACAAAAAAGAATGATAATGGGAAGAATAATTGCCAGTAAAGTCAACAAAGTTACCCAAACTCTTTTCTGCTGTCTTACGCTATCTGTTAAACTTTTGGTTAAGCAACAGTTGATTGGGACATAATTATTATTATGCCTATTATTAAATTGTAGTATTTCATAGTAATTTAAACTATCCCATTAATATTTACAACAAGAAACATAAGGAAGAAGGAGCTTTGATACTCTGGGGAAGAATTTCTGAGTGCATCAATTACATCAGGTTTCCACTTTTTTTTTTTGGAGCTTGAACGTTAAAACGGCCCTCCTATGAATTGTTAGTCACTGATATGGCCCTCCGCTAATTTCAGTTTGAGACCCCTGGTTTAAAGTGATATATTCTCTGGGTTGATGTTGTGTATTATGGTACAAAAACATTGTAATAAGCTGTCCATTTTCTGTTATTTTACAGATTTATTGCTCTCTATATTATTTCTTATACATTATATTATTTCAAACAACTAAAATGTCAGTAAAAGTCACTTTGTTGAACTGAATTTTCAACATCAAAAGTTCACAGAGCAGAGATCAAGGCCCCATAATGGATTCACAATCGTAAATAAACAGAATACACAAAATACAGAAACTGTTAATTAACATATTTTTTACAGTGCAGTTTTATATTGCCTTATAATGCATATTGTTTATTTAAAAAATATTGATATAGCATTTTCGATATACCCCACAGCCCTATTGAAGCCCAGTTCTCTCTTTTCCTCCATCCATAAATCGTATTATTTTTCATCTGCTTTATATTTTCCTATGGTAAACCAGAGTTACACAGTGGGTTGCCGTTTAGAAAAAAAGGGACAGGATTGTTCCAGTCTCAACCATAAATGTGCATTCAACCCATCACCCCAATCGCCATCCTCCCCACCATTATAAACCATCAGCAGATAGAAGAACAGTGCTGAAGATGTGGGGGGTCTGGCCCACAGACAGTTGGAGAGGGCGGTAGGATGCGGTTGGGTGTCACCAGGTTGTCATTAGTTCAGCATCTGTTCCCATCGCACATTCCACCACGTGACTCAACAGTGTGGGGGCGTCACATTTACTGGGCTCTTAATTAAACCACACAGGCAATCAGCATGGACACCCCCCACCGTCCGGATTCTTGGGGCAGCACCGATCCCATATCTACGTTTCTTAATTGTTTCCAATTCATCTTGCTTGGCTGACTTTTGATACTAGTTTAAAGCTCATTCAATTAGCAATGGTACGTGCACTTGCAAAACAACCGCGCGATTATGTACACAGCAGATGAAAATTAGGGCTCAAATTCCCTGCAGAGTTTTTTCCCCCCTTTGGGAAACGTGCCTTTTGTATAAAGTAGGCCTGGATTATCTTGATTTATCTATGGATGTAATATATTCCAGGTTTAAACTACAGAAAATCAGGAGCAATTGTTGCTAATCTTCATTTTAGCTTGATGGAGGTCTTGTGCGGAGCAACTAGAAGCAAGCTATTTTCTACACATTTAACGCCGGTTTATGTTTAATATTTTCGGATCTACTTTGATATTTCTGGATCAAATGTACCATAGAGGTGGTTTGCCACAGAAGATTTTAAATAGCATCCTCTAAATGCGATTTCCCATCATGCAGAAGGGTGTGATTGGTTTTGTTAATTTTAATACATTTGGACTCAGAGTCTCTGTGGTTTTAATGTTGTTTTTTATTGTAGTCCATGTGGAAAACCTACTGATTGTACCCCATTAATTTAGAGTGCCTGTAATGAGTAGCTGCATTGTAGCCAGTCGCTCTTGCTGTGGTCACTAATTACCAAACGTTTTAATGAGGGTGTGCTGTTCAAGAGTGGTGTCAATGATATATTTAGGCTTTAGATGATTTTAGATACGCTATATGGAAGCATGCAACAGATGTCTATAGGGTAAAGATGAACTAAACTACAACACTCCCTAATCTTGACATAAAGACTGAAAAACTGTTTCATTTAATGCCTTGAAAAGTCTTGCCTGAGCATAACCCTGTGTGCAAATGACCACAATACTGGCAAGCCAATATAGTGATTTGTTATGTATTTTTGTGTGTGCATGTCTGCCTATACTTAAATACCAGCTACTTATGAAGGGTGAACTCAGTCATTGTGTGTTTTTGTCTAAAACAAGCCTCCAAACCACACAAGAGTTTCATAGGGGAATATTTATCTTTATTGGTTATACGTTCAACTCCCTACACATAATTACAAAAGTTATTTACATTAATGATCTCTTTCCCCTTACTGATATTAGTAATGAGGTGTTTGAGGAGTATTATCATCAGCTAATTTACTCAAAACAATTGTGCACTACACTCCCCAAAATAAATAAGTTCTTTACTGGCATTGATGGTTGTATGAAAAACCTTTAATATCTAAGTGGTTAAAGGTTATTTCAATTATTAAATTGCTAAAATTGCTTCTTTTAAGATGTGTTTAACAATTGTGCACTGTAAAACCCAAAGAGTTAAGGTAACTCAAACCATTTGAGGAAATCGATTGCAACAAACCATTTAGGTTCAAAAGCTAATACTAATGAGTACTGTGAACTTGATCCATTTGAGTAAATAAAGCAATTTGAGCACAGTGAACCAATAAATGAAGAGAACTCAAACTAACTGAGTACTGTAAAACCCAATAAGTTAAGGCAACTCAAACCAATTAAGAAAACCCTTTGCAACAAACCATTTGAGTTAAAAAACTAATCTATATGAGTACTGTGAACTTCCTCCATTTAAGCTGAAGTAATGAGGCAATTAATTAACTCATTACCTTCAACACTGAGTTCAAAACTCTTTTCAAATGAGTAGAATTAACTTTCAGTAAATATATTTGAGTTAACTACACTCATTTAACTTGATAAAGTTGACTGTTGGGTTTTACAGTGTGCTGTTAAGTGATTGAAAACAGTTTATGCAGATGAAAGGCAATACGTATACTTTGACAAGCTATTACAAATACTTTTAGAGTTGTACGAGTGTACAGAATGAATCCTAACATATCCAATAGTCTGTGTTACTTATAACTAAATAAATTTACCTGTGATATATTTCAGTTACATTGTAAAACAGTCAACTTTATCAACTGAAATGAGTGTAGTTAACACAAAATTGACTGAGTTTTGAACTCAGTGTTGAAGGTAATGAATTAAATACTTCATTACTTCAACTTAAATGGACTAAGTTCACAGTACTCGTATAGATTAGTTTTTTTAACACAAATGGTTTGTTGCATTCGGTTTCCTCAAACGGTTTGAGTTACCTTAACTTATTGGGTTTTACAGTTAACTGAGCAAAAACTGTGTAACAGAATTACAGTCAAATAAAAATATATTGCACATTGTAAAAAAAATCCAACTTACAAATTAACTCAGTTTAAATTTTTAAGTTAGTTGGACATATTTTTGAGCTCAGTGTTAAGTTTACTCATAAAAACAATTTAACTGCACGTTTAGAACTTTTTGTTCATTGGAAATAATGAATTCTGACGAAGAAATGGAATATTTTGATTTCTTCATTTAAGTGTTTACTTCCTGCACTGTCAAACATTAAAAGTTGAGTTAAAGAAATATTGAGTTTTTAAACTTCAGTGGTTGAAGTTGTGCCAAATTATTTTTTTTAATTAAGTTGAATCGACTTATTCCGTAAAGTATATTTGACTCAAACCAGCCTTTTCAGTCAACTTAAAAAAATTATTTGGCATTTCAACCACTGAGGTTGAATACATTCTCAATTTTATGATTGATCTAAAAAAAAATCAATCATCAATTTACTTGGTTTAATTACTTTTCACTAACCACAACCCTGACCCTAACCTGACAGTCTACTTATAATCTAATGAGAACTGGTTGGCATGTAGATGCAATGTGACTTAAATTCAACAAATGGACCATCAAAATAAAGGGTGACCATTTACATTAGTTTCTTATAGCCCAAAACATATTTATTTCAGGCTAGACTGTTTCTATTGCAAACAGCAGCTGCGATGATGTGATCACTCTACCAATTAGTGATTTGCTTTTTTATGTAGAGGGTGGGGAGAATAATCCACCATATCTCAAGTTACACTTTGTATATTTTAAACCTATACAATTTGCAAAATGCTCAAATCTGAAAGTCTATCAAACAGAATCTGGTCATTTATTGGATGTTGCCACAGCAACACAGTTTAGCTGGCACAGGTCAAAGGAAAACATCCATTGGTCTTCCGCTTTAAGAGAATGAAGGAAGCCAGAGACACCCAGTACCGCATGCCACTGGGATACATGAAGTTTAGCCACAGCCCTCACCACTGGTGGAAATGGTTTTCCCATCAGTAATATAGTGAGCAATAATATAGTACCCATGTTCCACAGAGCCTGAACACCCTGTGGTTTGACTGTGAACCTGTTGCACCATATAACCACAGGAACATTCAGTTAGAATTGATCCAACTCTGTGCTATTCATCTCAATAACGAATACAAAGGCTATGTATTAATTTAACTTAATCTGCACCCTACAGAAAAACAAAAACAATTATTGGGATTCAGACTGAAATGCATAATGTGATTTTATTTTAATGATGGAAAACGTCTTAAAAGTCCCAAAGTGCAATTAAAGGTCAGTCAATAAGTTATGGTGCACTAACTGTCCCACCTAGCTGAAGTTAATGAGAACAAAGTATGACTTTGGAAAAGGTTTTTATTAGATATACTGGGTGTAAAATTGTGTTTAAAAAAATGCTGATAGCATTTGTAGCTCCTCAATGTTTATTGGGTGTTCAAAGTTTACCTGTATGTAATAAGTGCCCGGTCAGTGCATGTTTGATTTTATTACCGTATGGAGCAACGTAATGAAGTACGTCTCACTTAATAAACATCCTGTTTTATTGGCAGTGTCACCGACTGGCATTTTGACCCCATGATAACAGCATCAAAACGATTCCAGCATATATTCATGCATTCAAATTATTTTGCCTAATGACCTCAAATCAATTCAACAAATACACTTTGTGGAATCTATAAAACAAATACACCCTTTTCATCAATGTTTTCTAGGTGCCCGCCTGCCTAGATTTAATGCGCCGCATTAAATCACTTCCTTATGCACGTAGACAACATAATAAATGTATTTTATGTATTTTTACAACACTGATTCCACATCTTGTGTTTACTTCATACATCTACTGCAAACATTTGTAGAGTCTCCATTACGGTGTGGGATCATGGAATGCTATGATTGATAAATGATTACTGGAATATTGTGTTTTTAGGGCCTGCAATTTCATAAAGTGTAAATTATCATGGTCAGGCTGTTAAAACAGCATCATTTGGATGTCCATCTATCTTAATGATCAAGTCTGTGTCTTCATAATAGACAAATCTACTTCCACAAACGTCTTTCGCATCAAATTAAGCGTAATGTAACTGCTCCAGTCCCCATACAGTAGCAGGCAACGAGGTATCATAACCGTTAAGCACATTATTAAGACAAACCGCATCACCTGTTATTACACAAGCCATATATAATTGGATAAACAATGACCAGACCTCCCTCATAGCCCTCAATTAGCCATTTGTTTTAGCATGAAAGTCAATGAGGAAACAAGGCAATGAGAATCGATGGTTTTGCAGCGTGGTGCCTGTTGTCCTGTTGAGCTACCTGCCTGTTGTTTAATTCTCTATTAAAGCTGTAATGTGTGGGAGAGCATCATGTGCACTATCCACCCCATCTATTGATGACAGTCATACGTCTCATCACAATAAAACAACACCCTCATTAAGACGGAGAGCCAGCCCAGTCTTTTACCGCTGCTGTTTTACGGCGACTGTAAACCTAACGAGCCCTTTACGGCATTATTGTTTTTAAACAGACCCTGGAAAGAGAGGTAATGCTAAAGGTGAACTGAATATTTTATGGATGTCATTTTTGAGATGATGGAGTAAGAAAGCTCATTCTCACGCTAGGGCTGTCAAAAAGTGCTGATGAGTTGTGCTTTTAATGATTTTAACGACCTCTTAAAGCGATCAAGGACATGCTACACTGCTTGATGAGGAACAGTGTTTAATCCACCCCCACCGTATACTGGGCTGCTTAACAAACATTAACGCCCAGCCTCTGTCCTCACCTGCCATGGCCTTGGGTCTGATGGTCATAAAACAGTGGGACTGATGACAGAGCTTAAACGGGGACATCACAAATAAAAGTTATTGTGGTCCAAGTTACTTTCACCATTCATAGCTTTCCCCATCAAATGGCATTTCGCAATCGACTTGATCTTCAAAGCAGGGATGCATATTAAATATCAATCAAGGATTAGATTGAAGACACAGAATTATTTATCAGTGTCGGCTATTAATATTTTCATACTTTTAAATATGATAACTGCATTAATTTGTCACTTAGTGACTGATTCAAAAGGAATAATTAGCAGAGGCTTTTGCACATATTAAAATTCATCACCAACATCACAGCTAAATACATAAGGAATGTATTAATTGCTATTAAGTTATTTATAATCCTGTAAATTATAAAAAGGAACTATTCATACGAGAGCCAGTCAAATAGATCAGGGGTTCGCAAACTTTTTACGCCTAGACCCCTAAAATAGCAATGCAGTGACTGGTGACCCCCACCTTCCTCAGAGGTGGTTGTAAATATACAAATGTTGCACACACAACAATAAGCCTATATAAACACGAGCATATTGACAACACAAAAAAGTGCAACAGTCTAACAACCACAGGCTGTAATTTATATAGTCATTTATTAATTTGTTTAATTTAATATTAACCTCATCTAATGGTGGGCACAATGTTTTCAGCACAAGTCTATTCTTGGTTTAATTTTGGAGACCGCCAATCAGAGATCATCCTCAAAGTTCAGTTGTGGCCTGTATATATTTTTAATGTACAGTTGAAGTCAGAATTATTATCCCCCATTTCAAATTTTTTTTCTTTTTTAAATATTTCCAAAATTATGTTTAACAGAGAAAGGACATTTTCACAGTATGCTTGATAATATTTTGTCTTCTGGAAAAAGTCTTATTTGTTTTATTTTTGCTAGAATAAAAGCGGTTTTTAATTTTTAAAAAAAACATTTTAGGGACAAAATTATTAGCCCCTTTAAGCCCAATTTTGTTTCCGAACAAATTCCGAACATATTTTTTTTTACAGAACAAATAATTGTTACACAATAACTTGCCTAATTACCCTAACATGCCTAGTTAACCTAATTAACTTAATTAAGCCTTTAAATGTCACTTTAAGCTGTATAGAAGTGTCTTGAAAAATATCTAGTAAAATATTATTTACTGTCATCATGGCAAAGATAAAATAAATCAGTTATTAGAAATGAGTTATTAAAACTATTATGTTTAGAAATGTGTTGAAAAAATCTTCTCTCCGTTAAACACAAATTGAGGGGAAAAAAAAACAGAAGGGCTAATAATTCAGAAGGGCTAATAATTCTGACTTCAACTGTATTTGATTGCCATAAAGGTGTCAAAAAGTTTAAGCTTGTGCTATAAAATCAATCTGCTGCAACTGACGCTATTGTTGTGTTGTTAATCAAACGTAAACACACAATCCTATGAAAATAAATTGAAAGGCTGATGGCTTTTTATTTGCATGTTGTTGCTTTTTTATTTACTATTTTTATCTGTGGGTTATGGATAAAATATGGCCATTATAATAGTTGAATAAAATGTATTTGAATTTTGGAAATCACCAAATGACCCCCTGTCATTGTCCCGCGACCCCCACTTTGGGAATCACTGAAATAGATGAGCAGGTGAGTCGATGAATGGATGAACTGAGAGATAAAATAGATAGAGATAAAGGCTGGCCATCAGACCGCATAAAACTGAGAGAAGCATTCATCCATTTAACAGCTGCTCACAGCGTTTTTCATTTGCTGTTTTCTTAGAGACCTGGTGCAAAGGCCATCATTAATGGCCATGGTTATCTTCATCGCTCTGATCCTCATCATCCTCCTATAATTGCTTATCTTCAAGGATCAGAACAAGTATTTATGACATCATAAAAACTCCTATAAGACCTCCCCCCCTCTTCACTAGTGTTTTACACACACACTTTCCGTTTGTTGAGTTTTACTCGAATTGTTTATGGAAACCGCTTTACCTTGGCTCGGTCAAGTCGTAAGAGTTAATTTATTTTTGCGTTGTTTACTTGAAACACAAGGCCCATAGTATAAAATACACAACTAAATTCAATTAAGCATCGAACCGAGGCACTCATTTTTCATGAAATTTTGCAGCGCATGAGGTTTTCCTGAGCCACACACATCTGCACATCTGAACTTTCCACAGTTTTCTCTCCCACACTAGAAATATTAATCTCACAGCTTTTCCAGTGCAAAATTTACAAACATGTTTTTCATATTGTCATGGCACTTCGCTTCATCAGTCGTCACATTCATGCCAGATCACCTGAGTTTTTCACCTTTTGCACTGTGATCATATGGACAGGTGCTTCAGACAGTCCCGCCTAGCTCTAAAAAAAATAACAGACACATTTTTCCAGCACTTTTGGATCAGGACACAACACATGTATCCTCTCTTTCTCTCTCACACACACATAGAGACACATTTTGCAGCTGGGAGTAAACTGTGACTGCTTCACAAGATTTAGAGCCACACAAGCATCTCTGTCACGCTTGCATTAATTAAGGAGTGATATAGTGCTGTTGCTCTCGCCCTCCACCAAACTCAGTGCTCACACGTCACTATGAAACGCTATGAGTGGACTTAAAGGGGTCATTCTCTCAAAAATTAAAATCCTCTCAGCCTCACATAAATCTAAACTTCTATGTCTTTCTAACAGATATTCTTTAAGGTGTTTTTATGGATTATTTAATTGTTTTTGAGGGAACACAAAGAGTTTTGCTTCAACTCCTAAGTTTAAGTTTGGGAGTATACATTCTAAGAAAAAATGGTACAATGTTGTACCAAAGAAGGTACAAACCCTTGTCACTGGGACAGTACTTTTTCATGGGACAGAATTTTATTTTAAGACAAAGAAACAAATTGGTGCCATTGCAGTTTGTACCTTTAGGGACATGATTTGTACCATCAAAAACCAAAATGTACCTTTGGATTTAAAAACCTGCAGATACAATATTGTACCTTCATCAAAGGTACAAATCTGATCCATGAAGGTACCACACTCAAAGGTACAAATTTGTACCTAAAAGGTCCATTAATAATACCTCAAGGGTACATACTAGTACCTAAAAAGTACAGAAGTGTTCCTCTTAAAATTTGTAGGTACTAATATATACTTTTGAGGTACCAATATGGTCCCACTTTATATTGTCGCTTATACCTGTGAACTTACATGGTAATTAGATGTGTAAGTAGTATGTAACTACAGTGTATGTACACACTGGTACAGAGTATTTACTTGTGTATACTGGTGTAACTACACTCAAGTAACAACCAACTGAATAGTATGTGTAAGTACAAATGTGTAACAGGACTTTGGTAACAACACTAGGAAAGTACACATCTGTAACAAGAATTATGTAAGTGCATTGTGTAACAACAATATGTACTTGCAGATGTTTTCCCACTTCCACACCTGTTTGCAGATCATGTACTTGTGAACACTGTATGGCTGCATTAGAAGGTTTCACCTTGTGATACAAGTGTACTTGCATGGTAAATCCACAGGATCCACTCAATATAAAGTGTAAAATGGTCACAAATTACTGTTCATACATTCATTCATTTTCTTTTCGGCTTAGATGGGTTGCAGCTGGAAGGGCATTCACTGTGTAAAACATATGCTGGATAAGTTGGCGGTTCATTCCGCTGTGGCGACCCCAGATTAATAAAGGGACTAGGCCGAAACGAAAATGAATTTTATTTTAAACTTTATATTGTGGACCGTTCCTGTGGAGTTACCATGTAACTACACTGTTATTAAAGTGTTGCATAGAAGATATTTCTACAAGTTACACAGTAATTTGTGACCATTTTACACTTTATATTAAGTGGACAGTTCCTGTGGAGTTACCATGTAAGTACACTGGTATCACAAGGTGAAACCTTCTAATGCAGCATTAGTTCTGCCATACAGTGTTCACAAGTATATGATCTGCAAACAGGTGTGGAAGTGGGAAAACATCTGCAAGTACATATTGTTGTTACACAATGCACTTACATAATTCTTGTTACAGATGTGTACTTTCCTAGTGTTGTTACCAATGTCCTGTTACGCATTTGTACTTACACATACTATTCAGTGGGTTGTTACATGAGTGTAGTTACACCAGTAATACAAAAGTAAATACTATGTAAACGTGTGTACATACACTGTAGTTACATACTACTTACACATCTAATTACCATGTAAGTTCACAGGTATAAGCGACACAATATAAAGGGGGACCAATTATTCATAAAATCCCTTTGCCTTTCCAGCAATATTTATTTTCATAGATATTGTAATCAATAACGACTTGTCCAATACTTATGTACCTTTTCTATGAGAACAATTGTGTACCTTCATTTCATTATTTTACAAAGGTACAAAACTATTCCTTAAGGAACATTATTTGTACCATCGTGTACCTTTTTTCTGAGAATGTAACATGCAAAATAATGCAGAAAAAGGCATTAATATTTGCTTTATAAATAACAATAAACAGACAATATGTTGGCAAGATGCATTTTAGTAAGTTTCCTAAATGTTCCATCTAAAGTTTATTTTACTTTATTTATTAGTATTTTTTTTTTAATTTAATTATTTAATTGTATTTTAATTGTACAATGTCAATGGTACTAAACTGACTTTCATTTTAAGCGCAATGATACTATATGTGATTGATTGATTGATTGATTGATTGATTGATTGATTGATTGATTGATTGATTGATTGATTGATTGATTGATTGATTGTATATTTTTTTATTAAAACAACTGAGGCGAGGCAAAAAATTTTAATGTCTTATATTCCTGCAGAAATCAGTGTAATGTGTTGATTTTGTGCTCAAAAAAACAGAAAATCTAGATTAATCTAACAATTTGATTTTTTATTTATTTCAAGTTTAATTTAGCAAGATTTCAAAAATAAAATCAAAAGCAACAACAAATGCATACCTAAAATATTTCTATTCTGTGCATTAAACTTTCCTTTCATCAAAGAAATCTGAAAAAAATATTGAGCACCAATAATAAAAAATTTTGTATATGTACTATACTATACATTTATTATAAGCATTATTATGAATATATATTACATTATATTACATTTCTTAACATTAATATTATATTACAATATAATATATTACCCTAATATTATATTAATGTCATATGTTACGTTTTTGCAAGCACGATAAGCATGCAAGTGGCCATGGGAATCCGTCTTCCCTGTGGGCACTGGGTGAAATGTGCCTACTCTTTATGCGGTCAAAAAGATCCATTCTCCTTCTGGTGCCCTGCTCTGTCCACTGTTTCTGACCTCAGCTGGCCCGGAGAGCAGGCGCCTGTGTGGGGCCAGCGTGAACTCGGCGTGGTCACTATATGGCCCACAGCGCCTGCCCTGCCCCTCAGAGAGCAGACAATCAGGGGCCACTGGTCATTGTCACTAGGGCGTGACGACCGCACATGCCTTAGGAAAAACAGCTCACCACCATCATTTCTTCACAACTTTTTAGATACAAATCTAGAAGAATAAAAGGTGAGGATTTTCCATGAAATGGCAAGCATGTTCAATTATTTGTGGCCACTGATTTGCCTGCTGTAATCATGGGGATTGTGTTGTTTACATGAAGGCAAAAGCTCTTGGATGAGCGTTTGGGATGTTCGCTCAACTCTGTAATAGAGTGGAACTGGAAAAGCCATGCTGGATTTTGAGAGATTTTTTTTAGGGGAAGTGCACCATTACGGCAACTGCACACTCCCTGCTCTTAACCGCAGATTCCAGATCAGCTCTTTGCACTATGTGGTTATTGCAGCCATGGTGACCAAACTGGCCTGGGATCAGTGTAACAGGTTAGGCTTTGCTTTAGTGTGGAGCGACCATGGTTTTTGTGGTGTTCTGATTATGGTCACAAAGTGTCACCTTCAATGCCTTTCCTACTTCTTCTCACAAGCCACACATGCAGACCGACACACATACACACACACTGCGAAGACACTTACTCAACACATTTGTGTACTCATAAAAACGCATTCCAAAAGGTTCCCTTAAACTTATGATAGCAATTACTGCTGCTATTTTACACGGATACAGAGTGTATTTTGATTAGTCTATAATTTGATGGGCTGCTGTCCTTGCATAGCAGTGACAGTGATGCAAGATAGTCGAAAACAACAGGACACAAACTAGGTTTCACTTATCATGACTTTACTTAAAAATGACGACTCCTCTGTATTTATAAAGAACATACTTGTGTAGACAATTGCATTTACTGAATTGTGTTATTCCCTGTTCAACACTTTTAAATAAAATAAAGTAGAATAAAATAATGTAGTACCTCATTCAGTTTTCAGAAAAGGAAATATATACATCTCACAGCATTAAACCTTATAAAAAAGAATCAGAGATTCAAGACATCTCACTCCTTCAATAGAGCTATATAGTTAATGGAATTGACATGAGTTTCTTGACAATAACACTGTGTATAAGTCTAATTGCATCAATTAACTAATAAAGAGACTTGGTGTTTCATCATAAAACCAACACTTTCTTGTAATTATAACTTTCTTTTTCAGTTTTACCGTTGGACTTAGCAATAAAACAGATTGGATATACAGTTAAAGTATTAGCCCCCTGAATTATTAGCCTCCCCTGTTTATTCCCCCCCCCCCCCTAATTTCTGTTTAACGGAGAGAAGATTTTTTTTTCAACACATTTCTAAACATAATAGTTTTAATAACTCATTTCTAATAACTGATTTATTTTATCTTTTCCATGAATCATGATGACAGTAAATAATATTTGACTAGATATTTTTCAAGACACTTCTATACAACTTAAAGTGACATTTAAACTTAACTAGGTTAATTAGGTTAACTAGGCAGGTTAGGGTAATTAGGCAAGTTATTTTATAACGATGTTTTGTTCTGTATACTATCGAAAAAATATATAGCTTAAAGGGGCTAATAATTTTGACCTTAATATGGTTTTTAAAAAATGAATTCTAGCCGGAATAAAACAAATTAGACTTTTTCCGTAAGAAAAAATATTATCAGACATACTGTGAAAATTTCCTTGCTCTGTTAAACATAATTTGGGAAATATAAAAAAAAAAGAAAAAAAAATCACAGGGGGCTAATAATTCTGACTTCAACTGTATATATTTGCCATCACTTATCCAAAAAACTTGACAAGCTGAGTGTGTTAATTTCCTCCTGAATCGATTGTTTTTTGTATATCTGTGTATATTTTTGTACTATAACGTGCATATATCCTTGCATAGCAGTGATGCGAGATAGTAGAAAACAACAGGACACAAACTAGGTTTCACTTATCATGACTTTACTTAAAAATGACGACTCCTCTGTACACTGTAAACCCAAAAAAGTTAAGGTAACTCAAACCATAGGAGGAAACCAAATGAGGTATTTAATTAACTCATTACCTTCAACACTGAGTTCAAAACTCTTTAAATGAGTAGAATTAACTTTCAGTAAATTTTGAGTTAACTACAGTACACTCATTTCATTTGATAAAATTGACTGTTGGGTTTTACAGTGTATTCATAAAGAACACAAGAAGATTGCATTTACTGAACTGTGTTATTCCCTGTTCAACACTTTTAAATAAAATCTATAAATTTAATAAATCAATGACTACACTACAAAAAAGGTCACAAAGTTTTTTCTTCATAGAAGAGCCATTTTTGGTTTCCCAAAGAACCTTTTAGTGAACAGTTCTTTAAAATAAATACTTTTTTCTTTATCAAGCCTGCACTCAAAAAAATGAAATGTTGAGTTTACTTAATTTTTTCTTGTCAACGGGTTCCACAAAATATATTTATGAAAGTTGAAAATAAATATTTTAAAGCTAATTGAATTAATCGCCTTATTTTAGGTTGAAACAATTAGTTTGAATCAAGCCAACTATTATCAATTGATTTTGCTGAACATGAGACATTCGAGTTGAACTAACTTAAATCAGTTATGTTATAAGGACTAACTAAATTTGTTTAGAAGTTGCATATTATATTTTTGTCTATTGAAAGTAAACAAATTAGTTTACAACAAATCAATTAATTTATGCTTACTCAATCAAAACTAAATTATTACACTATTACATTTTTACTAGTTAGGTTTAATTAACTTTAGTTTGTCAACAGGTTCCACACAATATACTTAAGTAAACTCAACTAACTTTTGTTAATTCTTTTATTCACCAACACAAAATTCCATTAACATTACTGACACAAGTAACAGTTGTGCACTGTCTAAAATGCAGTAAGAAAATTACATTAGTTGAGAACATATGATCCAACAATACAACAGTTGTCACAGTATTAGAAAATAATGTGAATGACTTACATATTCCAAAATGGCATTACTTTGTTCAAACCTGAGTGGTCAAATTAAACCATCACAAAAGAAAATAAAATTAAAATGTCAGAATAGCAACAGTGTTGGTTTAAAAAAAAAAAAAAAAAGACACACTGTAAAAGTTGGTTATCTTGACCTTTAAAAAAAAAAAAATTTAAATACTCTGGTCACTTTACATGGAGAGGAAACAAGTCAGCCTGAACAGTGGTGTGTGTCAAGTGTATCTGCAGTAAATTTGTTTTAAATACAAACAAGACCAAGTTAAATTTCAAAAAATCATAATAGCTCAGTGTTGGTTTACTCATAAATTTAGTTTTTGATCATATGTACCTTGGTTGAACGTTTGGTAGCATCCAGCTGGAGGAAGATTTTCAACTATATAGTAGGTGTTAGAAAATTATGAATACTTAACATAGCCTAACAAGCCAACAGGATTTTATTTAGTTTTATCCTGAGTGGTCAACTTTGACAAATTAAACAGTTACTGATGAAGTTTTCAAAACAAAACAAAAATTATAAAAAAATAAATAAATAAATAACACATTTTTGTTAACAAGTTTGTTATCTTGCCCTTTTTCAAAAAAAGGAAATAACTCTGGACACTTTACATGACAGAGAAACATGTCACCCAGAACAGTAGTACGTGTCACACACAAAAATAAAAACAAATAAAAGTGTCAAGTGTTTTTCAAATGAAATGGTTTTAAGTCTAAAGTGCCTTCATGAACAAACTCTGCTTTGTTGGTTCTGATGTTGTCATGATACTGGAATTCAGTACCAATCTGTAGTGGAATTTTAAAAACGTCCATTTCCCACTCACATTAGAGCGCTGTAGTGCACATTTTTACATGCCACTGATTTGCCATTGTGTTCACATGCTCAACAGAAATGACTGTGATTGGCCGTGAAGGTCATCAGTTCACCAAACTCACTTCACCAAAATGTGTTTACTCAGTGTAACCACAGATACAGAGACACTGGAGCATTTTAAAGCCTTTTAAAGATAATCAGTTATTGCTGACATACAAGTGATCTGCTGATGGATTGACTGATCTACGCATCTTTGAAATGCTCCAGTGTCCTTGTATCTCTGTTTGCACTCTGTAAGAAGAGTGGTGAACTGATGACCTTCACGGCCAATCACAGTAATTTCTGTTGAGCATGTGAACACAATGGTCAATGCAAAGTGTTTAAGAACGTGCTCAATAGGCCTCAAATGTTAGCAGGAAATTGACATTTTTTAAATTTCAATACTGATTGGTACAGAAATTGCAGTATTGTGACACCACTAGTTGGTTCACTCATACAGTTTGTTTTTGAGCATCTTTACCTTGGTTGAGAGTCTGGTAGCATCCAGCTGAAGGAAGATTTTCTGAAGCACCTCAAAAAAAATTTTCAGTTCCTGAGGATAACTGAGGTTCAATGCATATATTAAACCCATTAAGAGTGCGCATGCAGAAGCAATGTCTCCCAAGTCGTGAAGCACTTCAATGCCCTCAATCACTATTCCAACATCCACTGGAGGGGTGGTGGCATCACCTCCCTCAGAATTAATGCTGTAGATGCCAAAGACAACTTGTTTAAGATCCTTCTCAGCAACACCACCATCTGAATCCTGTCCACACACACAAAAAAACAACCATGAAATTAACAGTCAATTCCATAATTCCCAATAGCTTATTTGATAAATAACTTTTGGCCCAAACTCCTCACAATTTCTTCACTCACTGGAAACTGAAGTATACCTGCATTAAGTCTGGTGATGTCTATGCATTCCAGACTTAAAAAGCAAATATTAATTCAACCAAGTATTAAAAAGTTAAGGTTTGATTCATGATTATTATTCTGTACATATGTACATATGCAAACTGTTGTAATTCCTAGAGCGTTCATCTGATTTGGATGTTGATACCCTCAAATTAAAGTTGACAGTCTGCAGTTAAAGCATATCTTGTTCGTTTCATTTAAAATCCACTGTGTTGGTGTATAAAGCCAAACATGTTGTTTTAATGTACCAATATTTATGGACCTGACTGTATAACGGCAGTGAAAGGTGATGGTTTTTTTTTATTATTAAAAAGCATACAAATGAATTCAAATAGCCATGGATCCTGATTACACACTGAGGTCTTGTAAAGTGAAATGATCGCTCAGTGCAATTTTTTTTTTACATATTTTTAGCTTTAAACCACAGCCTGATCAAACAGTTCTTGATGTATGCACGGATTTAGTCTGATTGTAGTCCTTTTATTTGCAGGAGCTGGTGATGCAATTTTCAATATCTATAAAATGGTGAATTTTGCTAAAAGATCACAAGTTTGCACCCCGTGTTTGACCAGGCGGTGGATTAAAGCTAATATTGTAAAACAAAAAAAAATTATAATAATTAAAAAAAAATAATAATAATTTTATTTTTTAAAATGGACCAATTGTTTCGCTTCAAAAGACATCAGTTTGCCATCAGGAGCCATAGCTTTTGATTTGGACTCATTTGTATGCATTTCTTTTGCAAAATCCTAACACCCTTCACTGCTATTATATGAATCACTAAGAACCACAGATAAACAGGCTAAAATCTTCTTTAATGTCCTACTGAAGAGAAAGGTCATATCTTGGATGAACTGTGAGGAGTAAATTAACAGAAAATTTTCAATTTTGGGTGAACTAACCCTTTAAATTTAAATAATCAGAAAGGTCTAGATCAAGGGTGCACAAACTTGGTCATGGAGGGCCGATGTCCTGCATGGTTTAGTTCCAACCCAATAAGACAAACCTGTGCTAGCTATTCAAGCTCTTACTAGGCTTTCTAGAAACTTCTGTGCAGGGGTGTTGAAGCAAGTTTAATATAAAATCTGCTGGACATCGGCCCTCCAGGACAGAGTTTGGCCACCCCTGGTCTAGACCAAATTTGCCATTCCTACAAGCCGTATCACACAATGCTAAATGGATATTGTGAGATTCTTAACAGCTGTAGTATACAGTTACTGCAGCATTAATAAGTACTACCTACCAGATATTCTTTAAAGAGACTTCTCGGCTCTTCGTTCAGGTAGATACAAAGTGCCTTGAGAAGGCACTCCCTCTTCTTTTCAACAGTTTCATTCTAAATAGAAAAAGCAGTAGTCAACATACATACAACAAACCTATTATACTTCTATAAATGTTTAATTGGTGAAATGTATCTATGGGTTAAGTAGGCGCATGCACTATGTCTATTTATTTATAGAAACTAAATTAGGCAAATTGTAAATTACAGAGTTGCTGTTAAATCTCACTAGCTTTTTACAATACAACCAAAATAATTTATTATTCATATAGAACATACTTGCAGATGTTATTGGTTTCTGACAAAAAGCAACTCAAGACTGGACGACAAAAATGACTTATTCCTAAATGTGTTGTACAGTAGAGAAATGATACCTGTGCAGTCGGAGCAAAAGTGAGGTCAATTTTCTTCCCTTTTGCTCCACCAGTTTTCTTCATCACTCTAATGAGCTGATCGGTGTGGTGGTCAAGTTGAGAAAAAAACTTTGTGATGAGTTGAACAGTCGTAATCCTCAGAAATTCTGCTTCCACCTTTAAATAAATGTACACAAACATGTTATACTATCCATGGCTTATACTAATACGTTTACTGCTATAGCAGCACTACTATTACATTTGACTTTAATGCTACTAATTTATTTAATTCTCCTAACCCCATCAATCCGAGGCTGTGCTCTAAATCTGGTTAAACTCCCCACCCTAAAAACCATGTTACAGTATTCTGAACTGAATTCCACGCAGTTATTTGATACATTATATAACATTGATTACCAATGTTTTAAGCAGTAGTTTATACCTCAGGCGCAGTGAAGAGTCCTGGCCATCTGTTCTGGAACTCTGCAATCATGGGTTTGTCTCTGACTACCTCCTGTCTCCTATATGGAAAGGTCTTGGCCATCTTCTCCCTGATAACTGCCTTGTTGTGTCTTTTTTTTACCTCCGCCAACAAAGCCACTCTTTCACCTTCAAGGCTGTCCTGGGTCTCTCCAGTAGGATAGGGGGGGCAGAAATTTACTTCTGCCCTTCTGGGTTTTTTTACATTATAGGCTGGCTGGCACTTATCTTCAGGCTTGTGCTTGAGGGAATTAATGGTCATCTCTGGGCACCTAAAATCTCTTAGTTTTGTCCTATAGTTGGCCATTTTGTACTGGAGGCTAACTTTCCAACCATAGTAACCAGTAACAGATCCTTGTTCCCTCAAACATGGGTGAGCTTTGATTAAAGCTTCAGCAACAGATTCTATTTCTAAATTTGAAGGATATTCCTCGAACTTGATTATTTGCTCAGCCAGACTTTCCAAGATGTCAGATTTAAGCTTATGGCTGGGTTTAAAGAAAACTTTGCTTGACAAGAAGGACTGGTTTGCACTTTGAAGTTGGATCTCCACATCATATGGGAATGTAGGTATTTGAAATTCTTGAGGCCACTGTGATCGAGCAGTTGCTGAGTCAGGGGAGGAGAGAATTATTGTGTCATTAGAGGAAAAAGATGTGTCTTCACCACTCAGGTTCACACAAACTTGACTGACATCCGAAGCATCTGACAATGAGATAACTTTAACTGTACTCTTGTCCTGTACATCACCAATTTGATTAAGGTTAACAAAGTCATTATCAAAGTCACTGTCCATGTATTGGAGTCTAATGTCCCCCTCGATATCAAACTGACGTTTGATCTCATTTGAAAGATCCTCCACAGACTTTGGCATGCCTGATTGTATGGTCAGCTTTTCAGAATTGTTGGCACCAAAGACAATCCGAAGTTTCACTGGTGTAGCCATCATGCAAATGATTCAACCTTAAATAGCAAAATTAATAAAGCCATTAAGTGCATATAAAAAAAATTTAAATTTGAAAGTCAGAAAGTTCTTTGATAAAAACCTGAAGGAAGTCAAAGCAAACATGGCCTATATTCACAAAAGGAAAGTATCTCCATCCAGCTTTCTATTTTTATGAGATTTAAATGTCCCATAAAATTTTTCTCTTAAAATGTACAACTTTTGAACATACAAGTGATGTTTTCATGGGATTTAAGATGCAGACTTATGTGACTGAAATATTCCTTTTCATTGCCAAGTTCAGAGAATTCACAAACTTGACATCTGAATGTAGCCAATGATGATGTTTGCTGAGATGAGTCTCTGTTATGGACTCTACAAAGGTGTGATCTAAGTGCATTCCATGTCTTGAATGTACATGGACAACTAGTATATGGACAAGGATATGGGTGCCTACGCCCATATTGAGAATGATTTAACTTATAATGTTTAAGTAACTGAGTTCTAGTTACGGCCTTTGAACTGCAACCTTTACACTGCCACATTCAATATATGTAACAAACAAAATAGCAAAAATATATATATATATAAATAAATAAAATAAATAAAAAATATATAAAAATAAATTAAATAAATAAAAAATATATATAAAAAAATAAGTAATAAATTGAATTTAATTGTGATTTCAGGTCAAAAGTACTTCACTAATTTTTTAGAAGTGTTTTGCAGATAACATACCATTTAACAGCACTGTGGCACCGAATAAAAAACACTTGCCTGTAACAGTCAGAACGTGAAATTAAAAACATTTATTGGATGTTAAAAACTGAACTTATCAATTGCTATAAACAACTACAAGTAAAAAAAAAAAAAGATACAGAAGCAATATACTCAGAACTAACACATGAATTGGTCATGGAAGAAACAATTTAGATTAATAGATGTTGCAGATGATACTTACCAATTGTGAGTAAAAAACCTTCACCAATCATTAAGAATCTAATATAAAAAAAATACAAGAATAAAAATTAAAAATGCAGAAAACAGAAAAATATCACCAATAACAATTTGTAATTTTTTTAAACTTAAATTGAAATAAAACTTTCAAATCAAGTATTAACCACTGCTATTTTTAATAACAGTTAATTGTGTTAATAAATATTTTTAATAGCAGATTTTCATCTAGTTTTAGTGAGTCTTTTTGCTGTGAAAAGAATTAACACCTAGTGGTTGGAGTAAATTTTGGGATTCAAAGGAGATAAAAAAAATACAGTGGAAGTGTTTTTTTAAATTAGCAAAAATACTGTATTTTAATGCTTTAGTACAATCAAAAGTAAAAACAAGATACAAAAACAAAACCTTTAACACTATTCAGAACAATGAACGGGATTATGTAATAATAACATTAAACGTGTTGAATAATTTCCAAACAATTACATATAGTATTATAAATTACACGTTCATTATATAAAAAAATAAACACACCTGAATATCTTTAAAATTTGAGTTAAACTAGTGTTGTCCTAGTGACATGTTAGGATGTGCACTTCAGTGATTAAATGTCAGCAGGAAATTGACGTTTTTAAATTCCACTACAGATTGTACTAAATTCCAGTATCTTGACAACACTAGAGTGAACAAGGAAAAATATATCTGCGAGCAGGAACAGAAAACCTGGAGCGGATGCAGCCGCACCCAGCAATTACAGAGCTCGGATTGGAGGGAGGAGCATACATTCGCGCTACTCCAGGCTTTAATCACATGAACGAGTGTTTGAAATAATTCATTCTGTGAGATGTATTAGTCGGTTTATTAGTCACGTAGAAACAATAAAAACTAATTCAATCCTCTGTTCTGCTTGTTAATATGTGTGTGGTAAACATTTTTATTAATACTCTAACATATCCCTTTAAATAAACTACGTATTTAGATATTAAACATTGAATAGGGTCAAACGGGGGGTTCAGACATCTACCATAGTATCGAAAAATGTACTTTTCTTTTGCCGAAATAATAAAATAAGGAGCTGACCGACCTGCACCACATGGCTAAGTTTGCTAGCTAACATCAGCATGTCTAAGACACCGAATCACTAAAGAATAAACACCTATCTTATCACAAATAAAATAGATCGATACAGATGAAAAAACAAATAACCTCCTACCTTTTCAAGTTGTCAAAAGTAAGACTTCCCTCCGTCAAAACCAACCGATGAAAAACTGCAGCAAAACGGTCAGATTCAAATGTCTTTGCGCATGCGTAATCTGAGGCGATCTTTTTCATTGGAGATTCTTGGCAGTTGGCGTCGCATTACTGCCACCATGTGGTAGTAAGAAATGTTCACTTAACATAAATGGTTTGTGATTAAACAACACATTAGTATTTTGTATAGTTAAGTTAAGACATAATTACGTGGACCTTAATAGAAAAAAACATTTAAAGTCAACAAAGACAATAAATATAAGTAAACCAAATATAAATATATTATGTAAAGTCTACAACCTCCCTTGTTCATTTTTTTGAGTGTGCTCTACCAAATGGTTGACCATATTTCGACTGTTTTAAGTAATGACTGTTAAAGTCATTTAAAGAATGACTGTTTTAAATAATGGTTTACACACACAGCATTGTTGGTTTACAAAAGAAAATCAAACCAACATAATCCTGTTGCACTACTACACTTAAAAAAACAAACAAACAAGAAACATGTTAAATGAGAATCTGAAATTTTATGGCATACTTCAAAAATAAAGGTGATTTAGTATACAAAAAGTTTTATTTTGATTATGTTTTTAAATAAATTGGTCTTACACTTCATATTTTCTGATTTTTCATAGTACTGTATATGTATTCATTTTGGTTCTTTTACCAAAAACCGACATATCAACCACTTGGGGGTTGATATTTTAGAAATTATGGAATGTGTTGAAAAAAAATGCATTGAGTGTGTTAACTAGCGACATTAGAAGTTAAGAAATACAAATCAAAAATGTTTTTCTTGGTAGAGAAGTTAAAGGGTTAATGTGAAGAAATGAAATCTTTATAACCTTTTGTGGAATGAAAAGGCTGATAAAGGTTCTTCCTTTGGAACCACTAATGTCAAAAAATAATCTTTATTTTAAGAATGCACAATTAAAAATCTACCTGCTGTATTTTACAATAGCATAATTTAGATTTATCCTCTATTTTTGAGAGAGCAGGGGGCCTCAAAGCAGGTGGCAGAGTATAATTTCAGACTCCGTTTCAGCTCTTCTTTTCCTCTTTATTAAACACACACACACACACATACATACAGTATGTGGCTTGGTCAGTGGTGTGTGTCTGTCAGGGCTGGTTTCCTGAGCGGTGCTCTGCACTGCTGATGGATCCTTCACAGTACAACACCTCAAGCTCTGCCAGTAAAAATAGCCGCAGACTCAAACACATGAACCTACAGTCTGTAACCCACAGAAATTTGCATGCACCTCTACATCTTCGCGTTCATGTTGAGTCCATGTTCAACTTCATCTTTTAAATCAGAAACAACACACTTGAATATATAAAGTGGAGTCTAAAAGTCTGAGAATAGTAACTATTGAAAAGAAATTTGAGAGAAATTCAAGAGAAACTCTAAGATGTTCCTAACATTTTTATATTATTTATCTATCACAATTTGACAAATTCCAAATGTAAATAATTTTTATTATTAATTGTGAATGATTATGTGATTAATAATTTAGAAGTTATGTAATTACAGTAAAGTGATTGTATACACATATATAGAGCAAATATTTAATATTATACATATATAATCTCATAACATTGTAAGAATGGTATTCATCACAAATGACCAAATGTGAAGTGTAAATAAAAACTGCGATATTGTGATTATCATATATACAGTTATTGTATTACATAAAATTATATAAAGTGCAATAAATATATTTAATATAGCAAATACTAATTTTATGTAAAGTAAATTGTAATCTTCAAATCAACTTCACACGGCACTGGAGTTTTTAATGCTGTGTTAGGATCCTTTACATAAGTCTCTAGCTCCCTCTTGAGGTTACAAACAAAACCGCCGGCATTCAGAGCACTGACTGATCCAAACCACAGAACGTATACCTCCAAGACTTGGATGTGAGGCTTTGATAAACCAAACGAGATCTCATCTGTTTGCTGTTTACGCTGTTGTGTACTCAGTTTGCTAAGATTACAGCGCTCCCCATCCACCCACCAACAGCCCAATACAAACACACAATTCACTTCACACATATAATTACTATTGTCTTTCTCGGTTAAGATAAACTAGAGCCTTGCACTTGTAAACAGGCGAGTCGTCTCTGAAGTGTGCAGCGCTTAAATGAAAGACTTCCAACGGGGTGGCAAAGATGAGGATCAAAAGAAGACAGGATCTAGTGGTGATATTAATCACCTCAAGACATTCTGCTATACAAAGGTAATAGCAAAGTGGTTTTATACAAATATTTAAGTGAGTAGTCATACATAAGCAGAAAACAAAGTGTAACCATGCATTCAAGGACAAAACAAGAGGTTCGCGTACAGAGCCTTGGAAAATCCCCTTATGGCTTAAACAATAAACGCAAACATTGGAATATACACTGATAGTACCAAAGTGTATACACATAAACACGCTATTCGTGTTTGTGTTATGACAAATTGCAGCAGGTTCTGGTGCTGGGTTGCTGTTGTTATTGCTTTTTTTTTTTTTTGTAATCCACTCCCTTTCTGTGTCAGTCGGATTCAAATCAAGAAAGGCTTTATTAGCATGACGGCACTGCCAACCTGGTGAGGTCACTCTAAATAGCTTTAAATAATGGTCACAGGCAGAACAAACATAAGCTGCTCTCAGTCAGCCTCTTACATAGCCTTTTCATTAGAGGCCTGTGTTAGTCTTTCAGAGGAGCGCATCAAGTCTGAGCGGGAAATAAGGATAAGGGGGTCTAATATTTGTGTTTTAAATAAGAGGGATGTCAAAAACACAAGAATGGCAGAAATGTTTTGTGACTGTGATTTATTTAGTCCTGATTACATGAATGATAAACAATTCATCAAATATTTTCAATTCAGAATAGAAATTTGACAAAAATTCTTGCAATTTGTATTACGTTGTCACAAAACATTCATTCATTTTTTTTTTTTTTTCTTTTCGGCTTAGTCCCTTTATTAAACAGGGGTCGCCACCGCGGAATGAACCGTCAACTTATCCAGCAGATGTTTTTACGCTGCAGATGCCCTTCCAGCTGCAACCCATCACTGGAAAACATACATACGCTCTCATTCACACACATACACTACGGACAATTTAGCTTACCCAATTCAAGACATAGCGGATGTCTTTGGACTGTGGGGGAAACCGGAGCACCCAGAGAAAACCCACACGAACATGGGGAGAACATGAAAACTCCACACAGAAATGCCGACCGACGCAGCCGAAGCTCAAACCAGCGACCTTCTTGCTGAGAGGTGACAGCGCTACCCACTGCGACACCGTGCCGCCTGTCACAAAACATTTGACATTTGTCTTGTATCAGTCCTTTAAACTTAAAAACTGAAGCATCACACTGGAATTCATGTCTGGTATTTTTGGATTCATTTTTATTTTAAATATAGTGTCACACAAAATTTTAATTGTGTCATCATTTACTCACCATTCACTTGTTTAAAAACCCATTTGAGTTTCTTTCTTCTGTTGAACACAAATTAAGATATTTTGAAAAATGCTTGTAGGTGGCACCTGTTGACTTCCATAATAGAATTTTTGTCCTACTTTAGAAGTCGATGGGTGCCAGCATCAAGTATTTTGCAAAATATCTTCTCAGAAGAAAGAAACTAATAAAGGTTTAAAACCACATGAGGAAGAGTAAACAATGAGGTAATTTTTATTATTGGGTGATCCATTGTAGGCTTTTAGACTGGTGGCTGACCAGACTAAACATTAAACTTTTAAAACCTTTAGTTATCCTAACAACAAAAACAACATAAATTATGCCACTTCTAATTATTAGGGTGCACTTGCTTCAATGGTGGTTATTTTCCTGTTTGGTCATTTAATTTCAATTATATACACTACCGGTCAAAAGTTTGGGGTCAGTTAATTTTTTTCATGGTTTTATTTTTTAAAGAAAATTATTCTGTTCATCAAGGCGGCATCTATTAAATGTAAAAAAGTTGTTAAATTGTTAAAATACTTATTTATTAAATATTTATTTATTACTTATTGTATGTAGATTCAAATGAACTTATTACTCCAGTCATTATTGCTTTTATTACTATTACCACTAATAATAATAATAATAATAATAATAATAATAATAATAATAATAGCAATAACAATAATTAATATTAGAGGGATTTCTGAAGGATCATGTGACTCTGAAGACTGGAGTAATGAAGCTGAAAAGTCATAATTAAAATCACAGGAATAAATTAATAAATTAAATGATAAACTACTTTTCAGCAGTTATTTTATAGTGCAATAACATTTTACAATTTGTCCTGTATTTTTGATTAAATAAATGATTAATAAATCACATGATATTACTGTTTGGAGGATTTGAAGTGTGATATGTGAATTTAATTTGCAATAATAGGGCTGCACGATATTGGAAAAATCTGACATTGCGATATAAAAAATTTTTGCGATATATTGCATCTATACAATTTAATCAAATGGTTGAATAGCACTACTTGGAAATAATTTATAGTTACACTTTATTTTAAGGCTCAGTTCCCACTATTGGTCAATGATTAACTATGTTAACTAGGTTTGTTCCTTATCAATAGATATTAGGGTAGCTTAGGTGTTGGGTTAGGTTTAGTAAATGTTAAAATTATGCTGCAAAGTTTTTGATGTAAAAATAACTTAATACAATTATTCTTTATTGAACTTCCAATTGGTGAAAAGTCTTGTGCCAGAGTACTTAAATCTCTCTCAGGCCTTAAAAATATGCAAATGATACATTTTCACTCCATTATGGTTAAACTCTGCATTAATTCCACAAATCTCATGTTCTGAACTGTGACTCTTGCTCAAATATAATCCCAGCTCAACATTGCATATCCTGCAATGTGACTATTGCGGATGCATACATACACGATATATTGTGCAACCCTAATTTGCAGCCTCCATAATTTTGATTTGATGAATGCTTGAGTTCATATAGCACCATCTTAACAGCAAACATAACAGCATGAATTATGCCCCGTTTCATTATTAGAATGCACTTATTTCAGTGTCTATGGTGGTTGCTGACTCGTACTGCATAGTACTGTATAGCTGACTAGTACCATATAGACTAACAACTCATCCTTCGGCTTAGTCCCTGATTTATCAGGGGTCGGTACAGTGGAATGAACCACCAATTATTCCGGCATATGTTTTATGTGGCGGATGCCCTTCCAGCCTAGTACCATATAGACTAAACTCGAGAAAGTTCTGCTGTGGTCCACAAAGGGTTAACTCCGAGCATCTGATTAACACACATGGGACTGAGTAGCAGAGCGGGTTAATGCAGTCTTACTGAATGAGACACTGGTGTGAGCAGTGTGGCGTGCAGCGCTACACAAACATATGAACATGAGCTGCTTGCTTATCTGAGTCTCTATCTGTGTGATCAGGGAAGGGGGAAAGAGAGAGAGATGGAATGAATGACACATACGTGGGCTTTCACCCCTCTAACGCAGGGTCCTGTTACCAATGAGAGGAGGCAAAGCATAGCAGGCCGTGTGTGTGTGTGTGTGTGTGTGTGTGTGTGTGTGTGTGTGTGTGTGTGTGTGTGTGTGTGTGTGTGTTTAAAAGCATACAGTACAAGTGCATTAAAGGGAATGTGAGTCTGTGCTTGTTTGTTTGTTGGTGATCTATGTATTCTCTCCCTAGTGCTGACATTTTTTCCATGTCTACTTTGATCACAGTGCAACTGGGTCAAAGGATGGGTGAAGTATGCTGCCTGAATGCTTATGTGACAAAATGAAAGGAATATTCAGTCATCAGAGTTTGATGCATGATGTTGATTACACAAAAATGCATTTCGTCGGCGCCAATAGCATAGTGGTATTGTGCGCCGACATATAGCACAAATGTGCTCACGGCGACCCGAGTTCGATTCCCGGCTCGAGGTCCTTTGCCAATCCTTCCCCTCTCTCTACTCCCCATACTTTCCTGTTTGAAACCTCTACTGTCCTATCACAATAAAGGTGAAAACCCCTAAAAAATAATAATTTAAAAAAAAATGTATTTCAACGTTAACTTGAACTAAACGTTTGTCATCTACTTTCATTACCTAAAAACAGCATATCTAAAAACAACATATCTAGCTACAATGACATTTATGGTTATTTATTAAAAAGCACATTAATTTGAGCTGTAACACAGTTTAAAATCAGGGTTTTAGTGCATGTGGTTTTGTGTCGTCAACAAAATTCTAAAATTAGGCAGAACTACTCAGAAAAGGATGTTCTCAAAGATGTATCCAAATTTACAGTAAAGGTTTGTTTTTTTTATCTTGAAAGAAAACACATCAGGGTTTCCATAAAATATTAGGCAGCACAACGAACATTCATAATAATTCATAATCTCATATACACTAACCGGCCACTTTATTAGGTACACCAGTCTAACTGCTTGTTAACGCAGATTTCTAATCAGCCAATCACATGGCAGCAACTCAATGCATTTAGGCATGTAGACATGGTCAAGATGATCTGCTGCAGTTCAAGCTGAGCATCAGAATAGGGAAGAAAGGTGATTAAGTGACTTTGAACGTGGCATGGTTGTTGGTGCCACATGGGCTGGTCAGAGTGTTTCAGAAACTGTTGATCTACTGGGATTTTCACACACAATCATCTCTAGGGTTTACAGAGAATAGTCAGAGGAGAATGGCCAGACTAGTTCAAGCTGATAGAAAAGCAACAGTAACTCAAATAACCACTCGTTACAACCGAGGTATGCAGAAGAAAATGTACAACATGTCGAAACTTGAGGCGGATGGGCTACAGCAGCAGAAGATCACCACAGGTGCCACTCCTGTCAGCTAAGAACAGGAAACTAAAGCTACAATTCACACAGGCTCACCAAAATTGGACAATAGACGATTGGAAAACATTGCCTGGTGTGATGAGTCTCGATTTCTGCTGTGACATTAGGATGGTAGGGTCAGAATTTGGCTTCAACAACATGAAAGCATGGATCCATCCTGCCTTGTATCAATGGTTCAGGCTGTTG